>CAVNYN010271289.1:0-41373 GCA_963692815.1 Nyctanthes arbor-tristis
TAACACTTCATCAATTTATGACTAAATCATTAATTAGATCATCTCTAATGGGGAGGGAAACGAAAAAATTGAGTTTTCCCCCTCCCCCAATGTGAGGTGGGGTTGGGGCACTAAACACACTCTAAAATTTGGAATGAAGAACTCAAATGAGTGGCATTTGACCCTCATAAGTCATAAGTGATTTGATAAGACATTATATGTCTTATACAGCAACGTTAGTCATGGAAATAGTTTCTTAGAAACTACTGTTGGTTTCTTTCATGGGATACTCGTCTTTGCGTGACATGTCAGTGTCTGATTTTATAATGACGCTAAATGTCTGATGCCTCATCAGGACTATTATTTACTTCTTTTACTGGAGATACTGTTATAACTCGTTACCAAACAGAGCCGGATCCGTGTAAAAAATTATAAAAGATGCCCAAAAAATCATGTCCTAAGCCTAGTATTGTGTATGATATGCTAGTAGCATTGCATGTACGCTGAGAACTTTGCTGACAAGTTTATGGGACCCACAATCAGTGATCAATGTTGAATACGTAATTTGATAACTCGATCGCACGGATCATAATCAAACCCAAAAAAGCACTCTCGTAGGCAGTCATGCATCAGACATGTCAAATGCTAATAAAAGTTTTCACTTTGCAGTCATCGATCTTTTTCATGCATTTCACCACCCAATCAAGAACGAGTTGAAGGGTATTTGATTCTCAGAGCATCTCCAATAATGCAATAGCACGGATGAGAGATGACGCCAATAACAAACGTTGGAACTAATTTAAAAAATAATGATAAAATAATAGTACATTAAACTAGCATAACATTCATGGCCTTAATTAAGTGAGGGTCTATCAACTATGTATGAGAACAACCAGAGACAAACATGACCGCATCCCTTGAGACGTCGTGCACGACAAGGTGCACTAGATACTCTTTTTATGCAAATCAAATGTTACTCTCTATAACTTTCAAATATATAGTTCTTTTTGCCGGATTGATTATTATTGGACCACAAGTGACACGCGACGCATATGGAGTTTCGTTGACATGCATGTGAAAATAATTTTTGTGCTTTAAAAGGTGGGATCGATGTTTGTCACGCTTTACCTCTTTTAAGCACTGCATTTCTATAACTTCGTGGAAAAGCTTTTAAAGTTGGCCAGGTAAGTTTCACCAATGGTCATTGAGTTACAACAGTCGCTTAAAGTTAATAACTAATGGTTGGGACTGGACAATTTTTAATGACGGTATTTATTTTAAATTTTTCATATTTGGCCCGTAGAAAAAGGTGGAATGGTGGTCAATCAGTTATCAGTCTGCTATAATATTTGAAGTCAAACAAAACTATTTGAGTTGCGCTACACTTACATAAAAAATAAATAAACGATCTTTTTATACACGATACCCAACATGTAACAATATTTTCTTGTTTGTCACACATCACGTTACATCACTTAAAAATCAACTATTATGATAATAAAGCAGATCAATAAACACAGATCAGTCTGATCTAACACAACAGGTATCAACATACAACAAGTGCGTTGTTAAGAGTAGAGTGGTTGACAGAGACGGACGTGTGGAAAGACGTGATTTCGAAAGACGGACGGAGAAATATGCCACCTGATGGATGGAGTGGTCCAATTCGCATTAAACATTCTAAATCAGTTTAGAAACTGACGACAAGTGACGACGCCATTTGCGGGGGCTTTAAAAACTCCTTTCCTTTCCCCTCCCTCAAGCAAAAGATATATCTGCTGACGTCTTCTTCTGCATTTACAATACAACTGTACACTCGGACTACGCGACTCCACAGAAATAAATAAACACTCACAACTTTTCAGGTAAAACAAGACCATGGATTTTAGAGTAAATTTAACATATAGTCCCTAATCTTTACACACTATAACAAATAAGTCCCCCTTCTTTCTTTCAATATTGTAAGTCCCTAACGTTTTATAAATTCAAACACATACGTCTCCATTTTTTCAACGTCACGAGTCCCTAACCTTTCATAGATTTACACGTAAAGTTCATATAGATGGTTTCTGATCAATAACGCGTCCATAGAACCTATTAGAATAACCTCTATAAACTTACTATTTATCTAATCTATATTTAAATCAAAAGTAGTCTAAACAAGTTTTCTCGCTCAAATCACTGATGTCATGGTTGATGTCATATTTTTTTTATTATTTTATTATTTTCTATTTTCAAATGGCTAAATTGTGCAATTTAACTATGAAGTTTTTTCCTATTATGTAATTTAATCATAACATTTTAAACATAACAATTTCAATCTCAAATCTCATATTTTTTGTACGTGATCTAACTTTTCTACATAAAAATACAATAATACCCTCAAATTCCCATTAACTTAAAACCTATATCCTTATTATATTATATTAATCAAAATCAAGTGTAGTTTCTACCATATTTCCGGCTTTTGACTTGTGTTGTAAGATAATTACTGACGTCATGTTTTGCCTATTTTCCCATGTTCTCCCCTATTATAAAATTTAAAATTTCATTTCCCAAATAAACTCATAAACTTTGAATTTTCCCATGAATTTGATATTTTTCATGAAAAACAAATGCAATCAAATACGCTGTAAGTTTATGAAAAATGTATGTAATGAGAAATATTATATGGCTTATATCTTTTTTGCAAGGAGAATGGCTCGCCGAAACATTATTAACAATGGTTGGTAGTATTAAACACTTGGCAAGTTTGTACTTGCATTACAATTTTAGAAGGTCATTGTGAACTAGGTTGGCCTCAACGATCTTCACTTGAATGTCAATAACTTTCTTAGAGAGATTTTTGGTCCATTATCATTGGAAACAAGCAAAGCTTATGGGTTTTTTTTTTTTTTGCCTTAAAAATTTTTAATGTTTTAGCATAATGAGTCGAAAATTAGAAACTTAAGAAGTTTCTGCATTCAAATTTGTTTGTCAAAAGATCGACTTTTAATAAATTTTTCACAAGTATTTATTATTCTTTCAGACTAGTTCCCTTTTTTAATAAGTTTGAGTTTCAAAATCATAGAAAATGAAAATTTCTGAAATTTCAAATATATTCAGAATGCAAATACTCAATTCATAGTTCAAGCATGTTGCTGACAAATACAATATTAGGATGTGGTGCTATATTTAATAAATAAGGACATGTACACATGCCATGCAAATTGATTGATCCATTGAATGAAGGAAAAGATTTCAATTAACGAGTTTATTTATCTAATTGTTTTCGTTGATGTACATTTATGGTTTTATATTTTCAACGAATGTACAGATATTTCTCATTCATTTTTTAAATTCATATTTCTATAATTTTTTAATGTTGTTCTTTTCGTGCATCGCACGAGTGCTATACTAGTAAATAAAAACAAAGAGAATTGAAAAAATAAACAATAATAAAAAAATAAAGAGACAAATAATTTTTTCCATAAGTCCTACCTATTATGAAACAAATAATTAACAATTGGAACCTTATTTGTGCAACACAGTCGTCTAGTCTCTTGAAATTAGTGTTTGGCCACATATAAATTATTATACACCATTAATTTATAATAAGCTGGTTTCTTTAAAATGTAATAGTTGTCACGTGTTGATAATCATTCGACTATCTTTAAAAAGAGTTATAAATTATGGGATAACTTTTAATATTTTTAAAGAAATCTAATCAAACTCGTAAATTATTTTATCTGTAACACCTTATAAATAAGAATGATGCTATTTATCTAATATATACTAGGGACTATGGTTTAAATCACTACATTAGGGGATATGTGTAGATTTATACATGTGATCATTAATTTATCTAACACTCAATAGGAAAATGACAATTAAACTGGAGATTGATTTTCAGTCTAGATAAATAGCATTATTCTATAAATAATGATAAAACAGCCTCAAATTTTCATTGGATCCACCAGATTCAATTCAGGTAGCGACATATTTATTAGGGCCGTGCAAACGGTTTTCAATATCGGGTACCAAAATTAGACCAAACATCTTCAGTTCGGTCCGGTCCCTGTCCCAAAAATGGCAAGCACAAACGGTTTCGGTCCCAATTCGGGCTCGGGTAATGAATTCAGTTTTTTTCAAGCTTTTCCGGGTTTGTGAAAAAAATTTTCTACAGACATAATAACGTAAAAACACATTTAAACAAAGTTTAAAACAAACAAATAGAAGGGCTTTGTGTGCAATAAAAGTATTAACATGCCTCCGTAAGGTAGAAGTACTAGACTTACTTGTATTTCTCATTTTTTTTTATTTTAACAAATCTAAAATTATTAGATATTTGAAATATGTATCGTAAATTGGAAAATAAATGAAAAATCATAAATATTATATCTACTTTATAATTTTAACAATTTTATGATACAATTTTAATACTTTGAAAAGGCAAATGATGAACAATTTTTACTTTATTATACATTTATGAAAATTAAATATTACAAAAATGATGTAATTGTCAAAATAAATAACACTTACCATTTAGAATAAAAGCAATAAAATATATTTCACACTTTTTACCAAAAAAAAAACCACTTAAATAAATGAGAAGATGTATAAGCACAAATTCTCCACGTGTATATATATAAATATATATATTATATAATAATAGCATATAACTTAAATAGAGTCAATAAACATATTATAAATTCGAACAATTTTTTTAACAAAATCCTTACAATGTTACAAATGCTAATAACATTATATATTAATACAATTATTCTTGACTATTGCTAAAATAATAATATAATAATGATGATTTTTAAAGAAGTTTATTAGCCCAAAAATTTCAACTTATAAAGAAATTTAGTGGTATTGCCTTAACTTTTTTATTGTCTCACATTGAATGTTTTGTAAAAAGACAATACAATTGAAACTTATAAATAAGATGGACATTTGTGCAAGTGGCTATGTAAAGGAAAATTTGTGGACTTTTAGGCAAATTAATAATTGTTTTGGTCTTTTGTGTTTAGCTTTAAGTTTAAATAATTGTCCCACATTGAAAGTTTTGTAAAAAAGTAACATGATTGAGGCTTATAATAATATGGGTCTTTGTGCAAGTGACTATGTAAAGGAAATGATTTTAATTCTTGCATCTTGGGTATTATAAAAAGTGAAAATCGGGTTTCAATTTATTTTTTAAAAAAAAAATTCAACTGATTTTTGACCGGGTTTCTGGGTTTTCAAAAGAAAATTCGAGACCGAACTAGACGTGTCTAGGGCCGGGACTGGACCGGTTGTTTTGGCCCAAAAACCAGACCGTGACTGGCCCGTTAGGTCCGGTTTCAAGCCACTTCAACTGGTCCCAATTTTTTTACACACCTCTAATATTTATCGTAGCCTGTCAATAAGTAGAGAATTTACACGTGGGATTTTAATTGGCTAGTTAATTAAAATGCTTCTCTATTTACAAAAAAAAAAAAAGAAATCTTCTTAATTCTGATCATCTTTAATCATAACCTGTACTTTTTAAATAACTGATTGCTCTCTTCAGCGGTGTGTTTCGATCTTCGCACCAATGAGTTCCACCATTTCTTTCTTTTCCATTCTCCAATTGATTTGCGTTTACTTGATTCTCAGTAAAATTGAATAATTTATATTTGATTCTCATTATTTGATAAAATGTGGGTAAATTTTAATAAGGAGAAAAGAGAATGTGTATTGAAAATATAAAAAAGTCTAGGATATGTAGTTGTAATTGAACAGTTGTCAAATCAAATGTCAAATTAGTTGTAGGTAAAATTAAACTGGATAAATAATGAATCAAACAAGCTCCTAGTGGCTGTTTAATTCTCATTATGTTGATTGACTTATAAAGAGAAATTATAATGAAGTGAAATGAGTGGTGTAAATTTAATGAAAGTTTGAAATTTATGATTATAAATGGTAGTTGTCAATCTATAAGCAAGTCCTATAATGTGTTTTGATAAAGTGAATCGTATTCAGCATTAACGAGTAAGTTAAATTAAAATCCAAAAACTATGAGAATCAACACTTTTTTTGAGTAAACCCGTCACTTGTTGACTCGAGCGCTAAAATTTTTGATAAGCACAAATCAAGCTCAGGAAAAAATGTGGTCTGGTTATGGAGAGTTTACCTCTTCCCTTATGAAGTAGAAACTGCCTCGTGGGTACATGTGGTTGGGGGATTGAGATTGAGGTGGCCTCAATCCCCCAACCCCCAATTAGATGCACCCACGTGGTAGTTTCCACTCTGTAAGGAGAAAGGTAAGCTCTCTTTGAAAATTCACGGAAAAATTGTGCCCAACATGCTTAATTTTAGTATGGGTCATCTTTATGCATTGAAATATCTACCTCTACTATTATGAAAGATTTTCTAGCACCATATGTGCTACGGGCGGATCCGGGGTGCTCTTCTAGTCCCTGGTGCAGCCAAATTGAAAAAAAAAAAAATTAGCTTGTTAAAAAAAAAAAATATATATATATACAAGGTAATTAAGCCGTGTATATTAGGGGGAAAAGTTTTTCTTTGGTCCGGCACACCCTACTTTTGCTACTGGCTCTGCCACTGATATGTGTCATATGGTATAACATTACACGGCACATGTGGTGTGTATTGACACCCCAATGGCACATGGTGTCATACCATATGACACATATAGTGTTAAAATATTATCCCTACTATTATATAAGAGTGGAGAGGACTCATCGTCGTCCCCCTATTTTGTCGTTTTGTGTCTTTTTTATTTTTTTATTTAAGATTCAACTTTGTTGTTGGCTATCTTTAATTCGTTTTATTTGTATGTCAACATATTTTGCATGGTTACAATTTAAAAATTATTACTATTTATCAACCAATTTAAATTTTAAATTTTTGGCACATGGTAATACAACGTCAAGCCACATATTTGATGTAATATAACATTTCACATCATTTTAATTATTACTTCTATATGACATTATTACGTGACGATACTTATACAAAATTTGGTTTTTAAACCCATTTATAAACCACCCCAATTAAAAATAGTTGCCAAACATATTAATATTTCAGTGGCTGCTTCATATCATAATTATATATACTGCTGACTCATGTGCAAATTAAGTTCTTTGATTTTGTATGGACAACAAATACATGAATGCATGTAGATAGCTCTATTTCTCATTGCTTGCATAATTTCTCTCTGATTAAGTGCTTAAATTATTTTGTAATTTGTCAATGTCTACATGCATTTTGTTCATGATATAGTTATTGCAGGTGAAATATAGATATAGGTGAGGCACTTAACCTTGCTGGTGTATCTTTATATTCTCTCTTTGCTCTTTAGAGCATTTTTGAAAAATTTTGGAATCCATCTGACACATGAAGCGCGAGAAAGAAAAGATACAACAGTGCACCTTTGAAACTGTGACGTTTGGCAAGAGATGTTACGACTCCTTTTAGTACATTGATTTATTTTGCTTCCTTTTGAAATAAATAGAGTTTTTCGAAAGCTTTTTACTCATTGTGTTTATGTAAGTGTAAGCATTATCCACTTGTACCAAATAGATGAATAATGAATATTTAAGATTTTTTTGAATTATAATATATGAAGAACTTTAACGTGCATTTAAAATAAGACAACGCGAAATCAATAATAGGGCAACGTATGTGCCGAATCTAGTTTTAAATAAATATAACATCAACTAGGATAGTCTCCAAATGTTATTGTGTTTCATTTTCAAAGAATGCACTATTACAAAACTACAATCAATGTTTTAAAAAAGCGTAATGTGTAGAAAAACGTTTAGGGAAAGTGAGTGCTTAAACATATCGATATGTAATAAAGCGCAAGGAGTAGTGAAGCGTCGAGTTTAAGTTTCAAGGATAAGTGTCAACTAGACAGGATTTATACGAGCTTTTTATAACAGAGACCATAATCAAACAAGTAATGAAGTGTGGTTCCGCCTTGAACCCAACATGTTGCCATCCCCAACCATGCATTCTTTCAGTTTAGCTTATGATTTAGAATTTTCTAGCAATACCACGATAGTATATTTTAGGGACAATTTCTAAAATAGTCAAATTCCAAAAAGTAAGTTCAAATATGGCCCATTTACAAAAGTTGTGCAAAAATGACGTTTTTTTTGAATAAAATTACATTATTACCCTTAAATAATAATTTTTCTTTATATCTGTATATCTCTATAATTTATCTATATATCTATACAATTATAGTTATGAGTGCTGATTCTCGACACTATAGTTTGATTAAAAAAGTTCATCCAATTTATTTATATATCTTGACATTTAATCTTGATAATTCTCGACGGTTATTTATATATCTTGACATTTGGTCTGCGCATGAACTCCACGCTCCTCAAGCACTGACGAATTCAGGTCATGGACCAACGCGGTTGGCTTCGTCTCACCATTATAAGAGATTTTCTCTTCTGAACCGACGTCGAATTCCTACCCGATCGCTACAGATTTGACGATGAACGCGTGATGCAAGTCTTGATTTGAGGTTTCTTCAATTATGAAATTCTGCGCTCGCGGGTTATTTAATCATTATTCAGCAGGTGTCAAGGAATATTTTGATGAGTTCAATGCTTGGACTTGGGCATGGATAAATAAATCAAAGAATTGGCGCTTTTAAAATTGATATTAGAATTTTTTGTTTAGGGGTAATTTTGTCTAAAAAAAAGGAAAATGGATATTTTTGCATGAGTTTAAAGAGTGGACACTTTTAAACTTAACATATTAAAAGTAATCATTTTTTGCAATTTCCTCTATATTTTATTTATTATTTAAACCTGTTCAAGATCCCTAAAATTTGTCTTTATTCCAATAAATAAATAACTAAATATAATAATTAAAATAATATTACAATATTTCATAGAATTCTGATTTTGATGAACTATCTGTCAGAAACCAATATTTTATGGTACAAAGTTGTTTCAGAAATGTCCAAAGACAAAAGTTGATTTTAGACCGTGCAATGTCATAATCTGATTCACGGGATTGATACAACTTTCCTATCAAGGAAATTATTTACATATAATAATCACATGTTTAACAAAGATGATTAGTAGCCATTCAATTATTGAACTTCTTTCACTCTGCAATCTTCTTAATTATAGTTTTCAGAATTAACCTCACTACTAACTTGGATGAAACTTCGGATCAGTGAGATCGTTAGTTTTATTGTTAAATTGAAAATATATATTTAGGGCAAAAAGTATAACTACAAATAGTGATATCTCACTGAGTCACTGGATAATAGAGTTATTATATAAAATATAATCAATTAAAAAACATTTTTTTTGGCCATAGGCATTTGAACCGGGCTGGTTACTGAAACTGGGTCGCCGATTCAATACAAAACCACCCGATTCTTATGGGTTATGACCTATTTACTCTACAACCAGTCGGAAAATAAGAACCCGATTGGACCAAGTTTTAAAATACTAATATTTCTTTTTAAATAAAATAGGAATATCTTCTATCACAACCCACTCCAGCGACAAACTTGAATATCAACCCTTTACATGGACGATACAAATCTCATCCATCCATCCATCTATCTATTGTGAATTGCCATCACCCCTGTTCGTCTGCAACCAACATAGGTTTTTGACTAGGTAGCTAACATGTTAATTGTAGAAAAATCCAAATGTCAGAGGGAAAGTTCTTCTACTTATTAAATATAGTACGTAATTTTTTTTTTAACAATATAAAGTACGTAATTTTAACTTTATATTAAAAATCAATTTCATTTATCAAATAATTTAAATTTCATATTTTAGACACATAACAATATATCATTTAACTATATATTTAATGTAATGTAAATTTTCACATCATTTTATATGAAACAATTAAATGGCGACAGATCGGAAGAGAAAATTTAAAATTTAAATTTATTTATAAATCATTTTTTTATAAATAGTTGCCAAACAAAAGTTAAAACAATTTTGTACCACAGGTCCACAAATACTAGTGAAAGGCATGTCAAAAAAACAGAAGAAAAAGTAGCCACCAATAACCCCAAAGTGATTATCTCAGTTACTGACTACCACTTTTCAACAGAATGAAGCAATAATGCATTTCATTATATCATTAGACCCGTCAAAGAGTACCCTTTAATTATTATTTATTGGTCTTGACTACAGTTTATTAAAGGTCATGTACCAAAGTATCTAACACTGTACTTAAATATTTACTAGTTTGTTATATTCGAGCGTGTGAGTTCTGTTTTTAGTGCTAGACTTCTATTGAATAAAATGTATAGTTAAAATTTATCAGTTACCAAAGTGATTCGTAAAAAATATATATAACTGAACAAGAATTTCGGTCTATCTGTCTCCTTTACTTATGCAAAATAGTACAAGAGATGTATAGGTGGCAATGGAATTATTTCCGGTGGCATGACATTGACGTGCAACTGCATTGGTTTTACAGCTTAAATTCAAGGTAGGTACAACACAATTCTCGCCACACATTCTTTTATCTACTTATTTCGAAAAAAACAAAACATGACTTTTAAATATGACCTAGTAATTAAGCATGGAAATAAGGTATACTTCGCCGAGAAAATTTAGAACGGTTAATATTCATCGTGAGTTTTACTGTGTAGGAAAAACGAGAATATAATCAGTGGAAGGTTAAATGTAACTTTTATGTGAACGTATTGAATTTATAAGTACGAAAATTAGCACTGGAAGTCCCTAGCCTTTAGTTTTCTACAATGTGGCCCTTTAACCTTTTATCCTATCAATATGAGTTCCAAGCATTTCGAATTAAGCACACGTGATTCTTTTTCTTCCGAAAAATATTTTTTGGTCAAATCACTATGCGCGGCCTCATACTCCCTGACGGAAAAAGGGATATGACGTATTCCCCCTATAAAAATACGCACATTTTTTTTTTCAAAATTCAAAATAGGCTCAATTCTACTTTAGTGTAAATTATTGTTATATTATTAATGTAGAAAAGTAAAACTTCAATTTTTTTGGATATCTAAAATACCCTTATTTATATTAAATTTTTTTTAACACAAAGACAGTAGAAGGGGAGCATATGAGATTCGAACTCAGGTTGGATTAATATAAAAATATACATTAAATAAAGATATATTATAAATTAGATAACACATAAAAAAAGTGAGTGAGTTATAATTTGGGATAAATAAAAAGGAAAGAGATAATAATATTTCAATTACATGAAAGATAACACTTTCTTGTCTAACTTTGGAACCTTTTTAACAACGGTTTTTTTATGGAATCTATTGGACACTATCTTATGGTATCCAATGAACTATGTGACAAGATTCTATTTGATACATTCGGATATGGGTCTTCCAATATATCTAATAGGATCCTATCACAGAGTCCATGAGACACCATACATAGTGTCCAATGGACTCCATAGAATATGTGTTTTAACAATGATTCTTGATTTTTTTTTACTGGCAACCGTGGTCCTTAAACTTTCAAATGAGCCAGGATCATCTTTTTTTTCCCCTTCGCAGAACACGTCAAATTTTATCTTAATTCTCATACCTTACACACCCTTAGGCATACAATCAATAAAGTTCAATTGAATCATAAAGGGAAAACAAGCAAACTTTACAATCTTTCTCCAATATTCAAAGCTTAATAATTGCATAATAGAAAATACATTAATTCCTTTCACAATCATCACCAGCTATTCAATCTATGGAGGAATTATTTGTTAACTGTAATATTGGCATTTGCATTTTCATTTCATCATACGTTTAGTCATTTGTGTTTTATCCATATCTTTTGGAGGAGTTTTATGGAGATTAGGCATGATAATAATTTTGAGACGAATTAATGTCATTATTACTTCCATTAAAATTGCTGATGATGTTGATGTTCGAGGTCATTTAGGGTTTGACAACAACGTATTCTCCTATGATCGCAATGCTTGTGATGATTGTGAAAAGAATCTTTGTTCTTTTTGTTTGTCCTGTCTCAAACTAAATTACTTCAATAGGTTGAATTACAAAAAAAAATAGCGAAAGTAATATATTTTCTTTTCTTTATTTGCTTCAATTTAGACTCAAGTAATTTTATATATGTATGTTTTACCCTTAAAGTTGAGGACACGTGAGGAGTACATCGTGAGATAATGAAAAGTTTAATGCTTACCGCAAGAAAACAACCAAGTGCGCTTACGTTTGAAAGTTTGTGACAACGGCTGCCAGAAAACAAAGATTTAAGACCTAAATGTATATAGCTCTAGATGTTAGGTACTACGCTACTATTTTCCCACTAAATCATCGATGGATCATTTTACCGTTTCGAGTTGCGAATATATGAGATCCACCAATTGCAGTCGAACTTTCCCACCGGCCACTAATAGCGAAAGGATATGTTACGAGATATGTGGTTATTCAATATTACTTCAAAATAAATAAATAAATAGATAATAAGTAGAAGTACTATACACAGATACTGGCTTGATGGCCTATTTTTTCATAGCCCCCTTAGACTCTAAACTTTATTTGAAAATTAAAATAAATAAAATGAATACGAGCTCTGAGGATTTGGCCATCCTTGTAAATCCAATGAAATATGTGAACGAGAATTGTTTGATCAACTTCTGTTTTGAAGATCGAAATAGCATGCTAATAGAGCCATAAATTTTTGCTTCCAATTATATCTATCAATTTGTTAAGTAATTTATAAGAGTCAACAGTTAAACTTATGGAGATTTGGACATAACTCGTTTAAAGATTCTTGAAATGCCTAGGCAGCCAAAGGTAGAGACTTTACTGACTATAACAGAAAGGTTAAGGACATAATTGTACTTTTCAAAAAAACTGAGGAGCTCAAGTATGAAATTTCCTAAAAGTAAATTCCATATAATAATAATTCATTAGTTTTGAAGTTTCAACAAATTATGCGAAACTTGAATGACAATGAGAAGAGTCCGCTCAATGTGTGCCCTACCCTTCCCCACCTAGTTGGGTTCAGAATCCTCAAATCCATTTAATTCATATATTAATTACTGCTTTTATTTTATTTTTAATTATAAGTTTTAATTAGCAGTAATATATTTGTACAACATTCATTATGAGCAACTAATTATCCTTTTTACTTTAACAAGCTACCTTCAATCACTTACTTTAGAAAGTTAAAAAATATTCAAAATGGATACACACTTTTAAAGTGAGAAAGTTTATTACATGACTAATCAATAATTCATATTAATCTCTTACCACCGAATACATAGACGAATAAAAACAAAAACTACTTGTCCTTTATTACCAAATTGACCTTGTTTTCGTGAGCTTTATGGTAAAAGATTTTAGATTTATGGACGAATGTGTAGTGCTAATATAAAGAAAAAAATCATTGAGATGTGTTTTTTTTTATGTGAAGAATGTGTTGTTGGTATCTATTTAATAAATTTGTTGATTTTGATAAAGATGCCAAGAACAAGCTTATTCTACACGTAAGCAAGTTGGCAAAAGGTTCTGACTTGTTGGTTGGTCATAATAGAAATTACAATGAGAAGAGACTTCCGATCTCAAATTTGAAAAATTTAAATGTGTAGACGTAATTGAGTTTGATAAAGATGCCAAGAACAAGCTTATTCCACACGTAAGCAAGGTGGCAAAAGGTTCTGACTTGTTGGTTGGTCATAATGGAAATCACAATGAGAAGAGAGAAACTATTACAAATTTGAAAAATTTAAATGTGTAGACGCTTTGATAAATTTGTTGATTTTGATAAAGATGCCAAGAACAAGCACGTAAGCAAGTTGGCAAAAGGTTCCGACTTGTTGGTCGGTCATAATGGAAATTAAAATGAGAGAATCTATTATAGATTTGAAAATTTTATGTTTGATTTAATTTATGGTAGTTGATTTATAAAGAGAAATTATAAATATGTTAAATAAGTGGTGTAGATTTAATAGAAACTTGAAATTTATAATTATAAATGAGTAATTATTAAATCAGTAGTCAAATAAATAATATGTAAAATTATAATGTATTTTGATAAATATAATTAAACAAAGACTAATGTGTAGACGTAATTGTGTATATGTCTATATTAATATTTGGGTTGGATAAAAACAAACACCCAACTTTTGTGAAGCTGTAAAATATTCTTGTGTACCTGCAAAGTCTAATCTCATAATTTTGAGAAGATGGAAAACCTTGTTCAAATGTTTGTTGTGTCACAAAAAGGGCAAAAGCAAGCTGAAAACACTCTTTTCTCTCTCCCTCAATTAATTTCCATATATAACGAGTTGAGGGAGTGAAATCAAACACGCAAATGATCTGTGTTTCCTGTTCATGGTTCAAATTGGGAAGTGTATGTATGTATGAATTTTTGTCTGCTAATGGAGAGTCTTTCTGCCAATCGGTTTTTGTAGTTCAGAAGATACATACATTACTGCCAATTTTCATCATAGCCATTCATTTCACCACACCCCCATCTCGTTCGCTGTTTCTCCTTTTATTTCTTGCTTTTAAACCTATCATCATCTTTTTCTCTCTCTTTCACACACACTGCCTATTCTCTCTTTAGGCTCGTATATATACAAAGCTTCTGACTCCTCTCCAGTATATATCCTATTCATGGCCGAGAGATTTCAGCCATATCATGTCCCCCAGCAGAGCAGAAGAGATAAGCTGATCCGATCTCGCAAACCCAAGCCGGATGCGTTGAAAACGTTCAAGAAAGTATAAATTTGGTGCCTCTCTACGATCCATCTCTTTTGTCTTCGGATTTGATCACTTGTGCTAATTTGCACCATCAAAGACTCAATCTTGGAGTTCCACCCTGTAAGCAGAACCCAGATGCAGCTACAGTTTCTGATGGCGGTGGAGTTAAAGAAAAGGGCATGAATTTGATGTGTTTTGTTGGGGGAGTGAACCCGATAACTCCTGCTGCTGCTGCTGCTTCGTCGTCTTCTTCAGCAGCTACAACCAATCATCTGTATATGGATCCACAATCATCTGTACAGTTAAGCCCTAGCACTATTCAAGATATTAATGGCAGCTCGTACATTTACACACCCCACTGCCTCAGAGTTCTTGATCAGTCGTTTCATGGTAATGAAGTGGTGGTGTATAAACCTGAACCCCTGTCGATAACCCATGAGGCCAACTGTAGTAGTGCAGCAGCAACCTGTCAAGGTTTGTCTTTGTCTTTATCTTCACATCACACTCACCAAAGTAATCTTCCACTGGAGCTGAATCTGCAGAGATATGTCTCTTCAATGTTCAGTAGCAACAAGGTCAGTGGAGAGTATCTCGTGGCCGGCGGGAGTTACGGTGGTGATGTTGCAGGTAGTGGTGGAGGTGGACGTGGCCCCGGTGGCTCTACTTCTAATGAATTGTCAAGAAATTCTGTGCCCTTAGGACCCTTTACTGGTTATGCTTCTATTTTGAAGGGTTCAAGATTCTTGAAACCTGCTCAACAGTTGTTAGAAGAACTTTGTTATGTGGGCCGGGAAATTTACGCAGAAACAATGGCACCCGACTCAAATTTATTGGATCTCCCACCATTGGAGAGTTTGAATGGTGATGGGGTTGTTGACGATCCCCTCACTTGTAGTGAAGGGGGTGAACAAACTGGGAAGAAATCAAGGTTAATTTCAATGCTTAATGAGGTATTCATTTTTCTCTTGTTCTATTATCATGAATTTTCTTGTCAATCTCGATGTTCATTTTTGTGATGTATTAAAGTATTTTTAACATCATGTCAGTGGATTTGATTATTCAGTTCACCCTATGGCATTGCTATAGTAGCTGGGTCCTTAGGAGTTATGAGTCTTTTACTGTAGATACTGTTCCCACTACATGATCTTTGCAGAGTCAGTGAATTACAGTAGTAGCATGCAATTTGTGGTGTTGCATGAATCAGTGGCACCAAAAGTACATTAAAAAATGATAAATTTTCTAGTAAAAAATGGTTGCTTTGGTTATCTAGATTCTTGTATTATAGGCATTGAGCGTGTTAAAGATCAAGAAATCATCTTTTTTTCAAAAAGTAATAATGAGGGAATATATGCACAAGATTGGTTGCATAAAGCGTCTGACAACCTAAGAAAGAGTTCTAAAATAGGGACAGTGCCACCGAGTTTGGTATGTTTCTTGAATAAAAAGTCTTTAAAGGAATCCATTTGGGAGTATTAACTTAGAACAGATTAATTACTATTTAAGCCTAGATAAGATGGGCTTAATAGATGTCATAATACTTCTACTGGCCAAAATTTTTTTGTGATTCCTGTTGTTTAATAAGGTAATAGTCGAAGCTCTAACATTGAAAAAAGGTATAATGCTGAGAGAATGTGATTCTGTCTGTTGTTCCTTGATTCTGGGTATTGTTCTCACTTCTGTGATGATATTTTTCATCATCTGAAATTAGTGATATTACAGTAACAATTATAAGTTGGGGAAAAAAAAGCTAGCTAGGTGATGTGATGATATGCTACTGCACACTGAAGTATGGAAGTTCTGTTGATTTTGAGTTCCAATGGGCTTGATTTCAGTACTCCTTGAATTTCTTGGCTTGATGCTCTTTGCGGATTTTTAAATTAAAGTGTTGATAAACTCGTGTTGATGACATGGTATTTTAACTATGATATTATAGGTTTGATTCTCCATGTCTTACTCGTGTTTCAAGTTACAGCTGAACTTGTAATGGTATATAGTCATATAGAGAATACATCAATCCATTAAGTGGACTAGTGATAGAGGTCGGCACAATGAACAAAAACGGTGTAGTTTATGTTTTCTTTTTGTTAATGATGATACTATCCACATTGCTTTTAAGCGTACCGTCTCAGTCCCAAAAGCTAATGGAAAAGGCAATTGCAGCAAGTAAACTGAAATTGGTTGATAAATGGGTTCAAAAATGATGAGAGATTTTTAAATACGCTATTTCTAAAGCAAAGAGATACCATACGGAATTCTAACCTGAAATGGTTGAATTGCACTTTGGTTCTATAATTGAATTTGAAGGCCTCGTGGAGCTAATATATACACATTTTATCATTTTGTTTAACCAATGGGACCTTAAAAACGAATAAAGAAATTCCCACTTCAGCTTCTTATAGATCCGTCCGTGGGAACATGGGTCACCAACAGTACTTAATAGTTACATATGTTTTTTAGTGAACTATTATTGTGGATTTAGGAGCCGATCGACGTGTTTCTTTAAGGACCAGTATCTCTCTCTCTCTCTCTCTACGGTTTTCCACATCACTTCCTTTTTCTAGATTTCAAAAGTTTGTTTCTTCCTTAATTTCCTCTTTTTTCTTTGGTGGGGTGTAACCTTGGTACCAGAACCACTTTAGGAGTGAGTAGCTTCACAGTTTAAAAGCCTTAAAGAGATGTTATTTTCTTTGCAATGTGTTACTCTACATTGTTCATGAAATGTTCTCTTACGATTGCCATATGCACTAGTAGAAGGACAAATCTTAATGATGTACATATCACACACATCTTATGCTAATACATCTAATGTGAATTTGTGAATCCCATGGATTTATTGTCCTTTTAGATCTAATGGTATAGCACTATTCTTTTCCTGAATCGATGATATCAAGATACATGCATTCAAAGCTTCATTGGTAGATATTATTGTGGACTACCAAAGTTCTAGTCTTTAGTATGATCATGATGAGTCTAGATTAACTTCGGAAACAAGTAAAAACTAGTCACTCTTACATTCTTAAGGGCAACTTCACAGGCCTCTTTATTTTGAAAGAGCTTATTCCACCAAATAGAGAGCATCTATAAATTTATAAAAAATTCTAGGGAGACCTGTAAAATTGACATTATTAGGTGACATTTTCACGTGATACACATTCATTGGGTGATGAAAGAGTATCTATAAATTTATAAAAAATTCTAGGGAGACCTGTAAAATTGACATTATTAGGTGACATTTTCATGTGGCACACATTCATTGAGTGATGACTTTTTCATCACCCAATGAATGTGTATCACGTGATAATGTCACATAATAATGTTAATTTTACATGTCTCTCTAGAATTGCTCTAAATTTATAGAGTAAAATTTTTTTAGATACTCCAACAAACTCTCTATTTTTAGCTCCTTTTTTTACTCTTTTCAAAAAGCGATTATTGTCTTGTCTCATATTTAATTAATGATAACATTTTCAAGTATCAATGCCCAATGAAATTGGAGACATAGTTTGTATTATCCAAGAAGTAAACATAGTTGATTTGGCTCTCCAAATTTGGAGATTTGGAGAGCTAAATACACTCTTTAAATTAAAATGTTAATTTAGAGAGGCTACTGGAGAAGAGTTTGAGGACTTGGTTATTTAAATTAGAGAGGATTGTTGGTTTGAAGAGCCGGTTGGTTTGGAATTTGGAGCTGCAAAGGGGATCAATTATACTGCTATATCAAGTCAGCAAATTTGCCCTTGTTTGGTTTAGATTTTCCAAAATCAATTTCTCAAACTCATTTTCAACTCATTTTCAACCACATATTTATCTATTAAAGTAATCTTGCACGTATATTCATGGCTTTCCTTACTTTTCAACCACACATTCTCCTAAGAAGAGCACTTTTTTCACAAAATCAATTTGCAAAAATCTAAATCATACACCCTCTTAGTTGTTAAGAACTCTGTGGTCTGTGGACATTATTGTATTGTATGTGTCTGAGGCTTTTAGGCAACTAATATACCCTTTTATTATCTGTGACTTTTCGTTATCGTCACACCTTTGTTTTATTTCGCAGAAATATAGATTTAATTATGTGCATCCACCCTTAACAACCTTATTTCAAACATGTTTTTTCTCCACAAGAAAGTAACTTTTGTCTAGCTCAATGAAGGAGAGAGAAGTAAAACTGTAATCTTTAGCATCAAGCGTGTTACCATGGTTCTTGAAGTTAATGAATTTTGTGTTGAGAATGGCTCTACTTATTATCTAACGGCCAGTTATAGCACACAATAACAATGTAAGGCAACATGTGGTTTCCGGCCCTCCCTCCTTTACTATAAGAGTATCCAGGGATACGGTGCACGTGGTTTCCGGCCCTCCCTCCTTTACCATAAGAGTATCCATGGATACGGTTCTAATTGATATAATGATTTGATCGGTTTAAAGTCAGTGATAGAATTGGTAACTGTGCCCATTGATTGACGTGTAAGATCAACAAACTATTTTGGGGAGTGTCAATGGCTAGTATTCTCTCACTCACATTTGGAGATGTCAAAGTTGCATGCATCCATTTTGAATGAACGTCTAACAATGGGAGTGTGCCACAATTCTGTCTGTTAATAATTTATTACATGCAATTGTGCAGCTGGAAACATTTAATTAACAAACTAGAAAGTATAACTTGAAGAAAAACATCTGTAAAACTGAGGTTCTCTTGGCATTTAGGTTTACAGGAGGTACAAGCACTATTACCAACAGATGCAGTCAGTTGTTGCTTCATTTGAATCTGTTGCTGGACTAAGCCATGCAGCGCCATTTGCAAATTTGGCTTTAAAAGCCATGTCCAAACATTTTAGGTGCTTAAGGAATGCCATTACTGATCAGCTGCAGTTCATAAAATCTCACGGTGCACCCAGTTATGAAAGGGATGAGTCTCAATTCGGGAATTCAGGAAGGGGAATCCCTAGTCAAAGACCATTCCACAATGCCGGATTTCTTGATCAACCTGTATGGCGACCTCAAAGAGGACTTCCGGAGCGAGCTGTTACTGTTCTACGAGCCTGGTTGTTTGAACACTTTCTGCACCCGTAAGTTTTTATCAATTCCTGAAGTCACATTAGTTTTGTCTTCATTTCGCGTTCTCAAATATAAGAAGCTTGCTGTTGTTTTACAGTTATCCAACTGATACAGACAAGATAATGTTAGCAAAACAGACCGGTCTTACAAGGAACCAGGTGTGTATCTGTCTATGTGATAAAAACAATTGTACAAGTACATGGATACGTGGATAAATTCACTTTCAAGAATCGTACATATGATGTGTTTTGTTAATAGAAATATCTTCATAAACTATGTGTGTATATGGACCAGGTCTCGAACTGGTTTATCAATGCAAGAGTAAGGCTTTGGAAGCCTATGGTGGAGGAGATACACATGCTTGAAACGCGTCAATCCCAAAAAGCTTCTAAAAGGGAGGAAGAAAGTGCCAGTAAGCCAAATGATAGTTTGCCTACAAGTTGTCCGGTTGAATGTGAAAACACATCCACCTCGATACAAAGAATTGAAAACATGCCATCATCAAAACTCGCTGGCAACAGTGTAACTGCTACTCCTGCAGCAAGTGAGAGACCAGTGAATTATGCCTATGATAATTTATCACACCACGTAGGAAATGGCATTAACAGTGCTGGTGGTGGAACTGTTGGTGTTTCCTTAACTCTGGGTCTCCATCAGAATGTAGGTTTCTCAGAAACCTACCCGGTAAATGCAGCTCGCCGTTTTGGTCTAGAAGCACACAGTGAGGGGTATGTGGCAAGTGGATTTGCAGCACAAAATCGCCAGTTTGGTAGGGACATTATCGGGGGACAACTTTTGCATGATTTTGTTGGCTGAACATGATATACGTTGGGGACCGAATCTGCTACTCAGTAGAGAGGCTTCAACTTGATGTGCACAGCCTTCTAAAAACCGAAAAGCTGTTGATTGGGCGGTATGCTTCATTTGAATGGTAAAGTTTTCACACTATCGCTCTGGATACACCGTAAACCCCCATAATGTGCATAGCTCTTGTTCCTGGAAATAAACTGTTAGTGTGATTGTTAATTTTGAGTAATTAGCATTCAAGGTAAATCTTGATCCTTTGATCATCTGCTGGTCTACTGGTAGACTCTTTATTTTTCCTGGTAAGCATGTGTATTATAAAGCTCAGAATCATAGTAAAGAGGTCTCACACAAGTCTCTTCACCCCAAGAAGAACATTGTTATCCATTTTAAGGGGTTTCGATTTTCCAGCAATTAATTTCTGCTTACCAGAATCTTCCTTCTTGCAACACATATATATCGATACAATGATGCATTTACCAGTTTCTTCTCTGGGGTGTTTCTGAAGAATGAAATGATTGTAGACATGCCCTTGATAACGTGTAAGATAGACCGTGTAGATACGTGATATTTTACGTGCTCATGGATAGGTAATCAAGTGTAGACATGTAAGATCGTTAAGAGAAAATTTAAGCAAAACCCTACTTTAATATGTTGTCAGCTGGACGTCAATTTTCTAAAAGGTGCATTTTGTTGCACCGTCATGGTGATCGCGCTCAAGGACTAAGCTTCATTGGACCCTGGTTTAACGAGTAACTTTAATGTCTTGTCACACTTTAGAGAACACTGGTTCTTATAATCAAAGCCCATCATGTAGATGTTGTTTTGGATTGCTGAGGTCATACTTGGCCTGGTAACCACAGCCTGTCGACAACGCATTTATATGTGCTAGATTAATGTCAAGTGTACAAATGTCTTTGACAACCATCTTTAGTGAACGAGAAGAGGGTTCACATAATTTCACCCGAGACTAGATATACGATGATTGAGTTTGAGTTGGTAATAAGAAAAAAAATACTACTATTACCAAAATTAGGAGTAAATAATTTTTAAAGTACCATAAAAACAGTCACTCTTTACGTACTAAAGATAAGATTACCAAGAACACCTCTTCCAATCGCTTGCAAGGGGTGGTCTAGGGCCTTGAGGCATCATCTATATTCCCAATAAACTTTAAATGTTCTAATATATCAAGTAATCTTAGTAAGATTCATTTGTTGTTTAGTCTCTACTAATTGCAAAAGGTATAGATAGGTTCTTCATCTAATCATTAATTATTCAACATTGGAATATCTGGACAGTTCAAAAACCTCAGGCCAAATTGTGCCTATCAGTTACTAGAGAGAATAGAATATGAACACACACACACACACTACAAAAGCCAAAGAAGATCATCATTCTGATGTAACTAATCAGTTTTATCCTTTTCCCCTTTTAAAAGCATACTCGTAAAACTCACTTGATATGAATCAAACGACGACAGGCTTCACGAGTACTAATCCTTTCTTCAATCTATGCCTCGTTCGCAGCCCTCAATATAGCTCGTTGGGTGGGTCGAGCTTGACTAGGCAGATAGATACCAAAAAAATATACCAGCAATGGTCACTGATAGCCGGTCTTGTAGAGAAAGCAGTCAAGAAAGAAGTTCAATTTCTGAGAAAAGAAAGGTTCTTTTCTTCATCAATTGGTTAGCAAAGAACAGAATCTTATATATATGATTGCAAATGACAGGACCTGGTTTTATTATCTTGTCCTTACAATTTTATAATAATATTATTAGCCTCTTTGATTGTGCCATTATAAATTCATCTCTTCATCAACCTCTTCTGCATGAAATCGACTTAAATGTATATTTTCGGTTAGGAAGGATCAGGTAATCTGCATCCTGAGGTTTAGGCATATGGTTCATAATCCATTGCATCTAGTCCTCGGGATGCAGATTAACCCCATCCTCGCTCCCCTCAATGCATATCGGTACCTAGAGATATCTGTTCCTCTGGAAGCTGTTCCAGCTCAGGAGAAAGAAGAAAGTGCTCGAGCCAACTTTATCGACCATGAGCAAGAAACAAGAAAATGTTGAGGTATCGAACCCGTAAGGTAACATGGCTGCCTCTTATGTTTCAGTTGAACATTAATGGTCTATTTTGGGATAGCTTCAACTTCTAACTTCTACTTTTCGTGAAAGTATTCAGAAAGTTAGTTTAACGAATTCAAATATCATCCAAAACGAGCTCTAGCTAACCATTTCATTGGCATATTCTCACTTCTTACGTTACATCATGTTCATCTAATATCCACATTTCTCACGTTACATCATGTTCATCTAATATTCTTGGAGTCGAAGAAGGCATATTCCATTTTCTGCTTATTTTTAGATCAAAAGGTTAAACTGATTAGTCAAGCAAAGTATCATAAATTTTACTAGTTACTATTTCATGCTTTCCCCAAAAGAGAAAAGAAAGATTGCTTTATCTGCCCAAGGAATCTATAGATAAATCCCAATCATCCATCCAAAGATCAGAAGAACAAAACAAATATCCCATCTCGATTTACATAAACGAACTAAGCTTTATTCTCAATAAATTTGGAGTCGAAAAATATGAAATATCCCAAGCTAATATTACCAAAATCATAAGCAGGCATTCACATAAAAACAAAAACTTAATCCAGCCGTAAAGCAGAATAGATTAAGATAGTGGTCAAAGGACTCAAAAACAGAACAGCTGCAAGAATGAGAAGAAAGAATCTTGGCAGAGTTATGTGCCCCAGTTTAATGACATGTAAAATGTTTTTTTATTATTTGGATTGGATTCTATTAGTCACAGTAATGGGATATTCCAGCCAGAGAATGTAAAGAATTCAAAGGAAAATGATCTGGGAATCCGTTGCCAAGATGACAGCTCTACTGAGTTCTTGATGAATACATATCAATGGAAACTCCATTTTCTTGAAATTCAATGTAAAAATAAACTAAATCTGAGCTTTCTTGGAAAAGATACCTCAGAATCAGAAAATTCAAATTTCCCGATTCTACACGAGATTTTCCCACTCAAAAATTTGTTTTCTTGAAAGCACTGGTGGGATCAATCAATCACTTTGTTCTCAGCAGGAAAATGCTGAGTTCTTGACCCGGGCCCTCTTCGGGGCTGATTAAATGGAAAGATTCAGAGTCTGCACTGCCCATGACACATTCGTAATTGGCTCTCATGTACGTGATCTCCTCCGACCCGGATCCAGCTTCCGAACTGACAGGAATGACTCCGGCCCCGACTGTGATATTCTGCATTGTCTTGAGCATCAGGCGGTTCTGTGGAGTGGCCCTCCGGCGGACCGCAAAGCCCAGTTTCCTGCCGTTGCAGAATAGGGACCAGAGGGGAACAGAGTGCAGGGAGCATCGACTCAGTTCAGATTCCGGTGAGTCCCCGGCGTTGAAATCGAGTGCGATTCTTACCAGTCCACATTGCATTTCTTGGACAAGGCTAGTTGTGGGGATGGAGAGCTCCAGGAGGAGGGAGGGTCGGGTATTGAGTCGATCGTGCTGGACGTGAACCAGACATGTCCTCCCCGGCGGTGGCCAAAGATCGTCCCAATGACCATTGTCTTCGAGGGGCGAGAAGCCGCCGGAAGCACGGCCACCGGAGAGGCAGGATTGGAGGAGGAAGAGTCTTCTTCTTGGTTCTGGCCTTGTTTTTGAGTGTTTTCTTGTTTAGTAAGGGGGTTCTTTTCTTCAATATCATCACGGAGGGAGGTGCTGAGGCGTTTCTTGGCGGTGACAACTGATGGCGGAGTGGTGGGCTCAGGGTGGAGGCAAGGGAGGAGGAAACGACGGAGGGCGTCGATTTTTGTCATGATTTTCGACGTTTCTTGACGCGCAAACAGGAAGGGGTTCAAGAACCGGGGGAAGGGCTGGAAGAGACAAGGGGGAACTGGAATCGAGGAATTGGAAGGAAGAAATGGATTCGGCCTATAATGGGGGTTCCGGGGGTAATTTATAATAGCTGAAGACGAAAAACGGCGGGAAGAAAATAGCCGTTACTGAATGAGTTCTGTTGTGAGTTTTATAGGGGAAACAGTTTGTTTTTGGTGGATTTTATTTCTTTGAAGAAATTGCGTAAGATGCACATTTTTACTTTGGGTATAAATTGTAAAATGTCACATGTGGCGGGTAATAATTGGATAATCTATGTATGAATTGTTCAATAAATTATTCAATTATCACTCACTATGTGTGCGCTTGACAGTATAATCCCGTCAGATGTCAGACGGGTAATCGGAACTCGGTCAAATTTCTATCCAAGGAAGTATAATTTAGCCCTTAATATTATTTGGTTTCGTGAGAGAAAATCCAACTCGTTGGAAATGCTCTTACAATGTTGACAAGTTTCCACCATCTTACCTCACTTCCACTTTGAAAACCGTAAAATTTTGAGTAATGTTACACGTACAGATAAGGAGTTTTAATCTAATATCATATGTTATGGTACCATATGATGTCTTATGACCATGTGACGTGCATCAAGACATGTCTAGTTTTATATTACTCTTATACAGATGAGTGTACAAATAGGGAGTAAAATTATAATTTTATCCATATATTTTCTCTTTTTTTTATTGCACAACATGGGGTAAGATTGTAATTTTACACCATTTCTGTAAACGCATTTGTACATTCAGATTTATTATAATTAAATTAATCCTAAAATTTTATAGCGGCTACACTGGAAAGGGTCATTACCAAACGCGTTGCGGAAATCACAGTGCTTCTATGTTTTGCAATTTTGTAGAGCCAGCCCCTTAGACATCGCGATGCAGCGCCTAAACTACGGTGATGGATGGATAATTTGCCAATAGTAGTGGTAATTTAAGTTGAATGTGAAAAGACGAAAGTGTTGGTTACAATTTACTTAAAATCATAAACTTGAATGAAAATAAAGATACGTCCAATATTTTACACATCAAAATGATTATTTTCATCAAAAGTGACTATTAACTCACATTTCTTGAAGTTAATAAAAATCCCCCCTTTATTTTCAGGGTTTCAGAAGATTCCAGTGATTGACCAAAATATATCATTGTATAGATATCAGGAAAATTAACTGTAAAGTTGTTAGATTCTTTTCCCTTTTAGTAGGATTGCTGACCACTCTGCTTTTCCCCTTCATGTTCCAAGTAATAACACTTACCACTGAATCCACTTACCTTGTTCACAGAGACAGGCAGCATTCTCAACCAATGCAATGACCAGTAAACAGATTCATTTCATTTGCAGAAATACATTGTTAGGCCGAGTACATGACAGTTACAGGTTCAAGTACAATGTTACAACTGTTGATGTCCAGCAAATTCTGCGGGTTGTTTCTATTTTGAGAACACATTGCCAACATCTTTTTCTTCTCTCAGAGCTACCGAAGGAACGAAAAGATATTCCACTATGGATCATTGAACGCCACTCCACCTAGCCCAGTCTACGAATTGCATCCCTCCATAGACATTGTTGGAGATCGGAAGAGCACACGGTGAAAGACATGGCGACAAGTGGAACCTGCTTTGCCAATGGAGATGCCTCCACCACACGTTCTAGCCCATTTATAATCTGATATCGGGTGTTGGAAGAGATTGCCAGAAAAGCACCTGAAATTGGGTAGGAAGCGTGCATATTAGTTTAAAACAAGAAAGACATCGGACAAGAGAAATGATACCACATGCTGTAAGGGTGTTTACAGTCTAGAGATGCCATGACTTCCCTCACTCATTCAATAGCATGCAATCTTATGAAATGACGGTCTTATCTATTGTGGTGGCATTGCTCAACCTTATGCACAGCATACTTCAGCAAAACTAAGAACTGTACTTTTCACTCACTGTGCAAGTGGAGTTTGAGTTCGGCCAAAGTAGTAAGTTAGCAACAGGAACATAATAAGCAAAGTAAACATACCCCAAAGAGCCGCACTCTTCAGTAGAGGTGGAACTGGTATGTCATCCTCTGATTTTTTTATGCTCCTGATTTTCAGACAACATGGATCATAAGAACAACAGTCTGCTGGTGAACGCGCATTTTGCGTGCTGGTTTTGAGTATGCAAATGCAATTTCAATGGAAAAGTCACAGATAACTATTAACAGACATTTAGGTGCGTCTCTGGGATCCACGAATGGTTAAGAATGATTAGGAACACCAATCTTTCACAGTATCAGTATGTTTCTCATGTTCACATAAAAGAAGAAATAACATGGGCTAAAGTAGATTGAAGTTCAGACTGCAAATATATTAAAAATCAAATTCAGGTTTCACACTGCAAAATCACTCCATATCACCAGGTACACAAAGACATAAAAACGCATCCATACATCACGTGTAAAGCCAAACATACCGTTTAACATTCATTATTAAATTTGCAATTCCTTGGCCAATAATACCACATCCAAATCCAACAAATCCATAGAGAATACCCTGAAAAGGAAATACATAATAATGTTAAAATTTAAAGAAATAGAAAACAGCAAGTCTCTGCTTGATGTGAAAAAGGGGTCAGAAAAGGCAGGAACTTAGCGTCTGCTTTTGATGTAAAAGAATTAAAATTTTAATTAATATCTATATGCACAAAATATTTCTCTGTCATGAATGGAGATGCTTATGCAAATAAGAAACTTTAAAATAGATGCAAGAGTTACCTTATAGAAATACGTAGCAATTCTCTGATTTATTGTAAATGAACATCCAGGACGTTCTGCCTCAAAAACACTGCATACGTTCACATCTAAATTTTAGACTAACTATAAAATTGCAGAGTTCTTCGAAATTAAGAAACATTTTTACGTAACATAAAAAATATAATATCAAGACTACATAGGTTTAAAGAAGAAAACATAAATTATAAAAACTATAAATTATTTATGTAAGAAGTTATTGCGCTAAATAAAAATCCAAGAGATTTGAAGGTTAAATTCAGTTTAATGGGAAAGCGTGCTGAGGAAGAAAACCTGCTCGGAAGTGCCCCATAAGCACTCAACATTCGACCAAGGAGTCCTGGAGATGTACGTGGCTGTCCAATTCGAGCATATGGAGCTAACATACCAACTAAAGCTACGTTGACGACCACTCCAACTAAAAGGTCTGCAGTGTACAATTCAAATTCTGCCCAGAAATCTTTGCCCCTCTTCTTGACTTCCGCAAATGTTGCACAGCAAGAATCAATGACTATCTACAACAATAAACAATTATAGCAACATGAATCGAAGAATCCCAAACTAACAAAAATTGACCTACTGACAAGTTCGATCATTGTTATGGCCAAAAGTAACTGAACTAACTGCAAGTTGTATAGACACGAACCACTAAATAATGCCCCACATGATATTTTGGAAACTTGCAACATGCAAAGATATGTACTATCATTCAGAATGGAGCAATTTGATACTACCTCATGACAGAAACTGGAAAGTCGAACAAAATTCACAATTTTTATACCTAGCAACAACATTTACAAACCTCTGTTCCAATTTTGAAAAGAAAGGATGGATCAGCCAACATCCTGTTCCGTAGTATAGCACATGACCTCATCAGAAATCCTAGAGGCCAAACGGACCCCTATGAACAAAAAATCACAAAGCCATCAGCTATGTAACATTGCATAAGCAAAATTTTCACCAGCATAAACGACACTCATGGATACTAATTTTAACCTGCAGGTCCAAATATCTGAGCAGAAGCACCTTCCTAATGCCCATGCTCTTTGCAGCCTCCAGCATATCACCAGGAAGTGTAGTTCCTCGAGCCTCAGTCTCTCTAATCACCTCTTCAAATTTTAATATGGGTCCCAACTCCTCTTTCTCCTTGTCATCATCACCACCGCCTCCTCCTCTGCCACCATCTCCGCCTCCACCTCCACCGCCAGCAAACTTCCCGTTCCCGCCACTTCCATCAATCAAATTTCCATCAGCATCACCATTTTCTTTATCACCATTGGCGACAAAATCACTACCCAATACACTACCATCTTTTTCGACTTGAGTTCCATCACTTGCTTTAGTTACTGTGGTCACAGCCATATCAAATAACGGCTCAGAGTCCGGATTCAATGTATTCACAATAGTGCGTCCACGGCTTTTCCTCTTAGACAATAAAAGCTGCCCGTTCGTTTTTATTACAAAAGTAGAATCTCGAAACTTAAGTAACATCAGATTTCGGTTCCGAATGCTCATATCCCTCGAAAAGACTATCTCTTTTTGCAAATTAACGAAATGGGACAATCTAATACTTGATGAACAACCCGCCATTTTGATATATTGAAAAAAACTCACTTAACAATGCTGTGAAGAGTCGACAGATTCTAACAAAACCTTACTGAAAAACCGCAAAATTCCAATCTCGGCAGTTAAAATATACCCAAAATGAAGACTGAAAAGTTAATCATCTTAATTAACATTAAGGAAAGTAGAACAACAAAAATCGAAACTTGGAAGGAAACCAGCACCTGTAGAGAATCTAGGAAGAGCTCTGGCTTCCACCGATTTTCTATTCCGGAAAAAGGGGAGAAGTCATAAAACGGAAAGAGACAAGGCGACGCCGTTTCAAGGAGTGTGAACTGTGAATGATTCAGTTAGGAGGGAGAGAGACATCAATGTCTACTTCCGATATTTTGAAGTGTGGTCGGAAGTGGCGGCTCGTCATGCATTTGCATTATGTTACCTGCCTTGCACGTGCAATATCTTAGGGTTTCCCTTTTTCTTCTTCTTCTTTTTCTTTTTTTTTTTTTCCTTCTCCCTCTTTCACTCTCCTTCTTTTTCCTTCCTTTTTCTCTTTTTCCCCCCATTAACAAATTATTATTGTCTCCATTTTTCCTTTCTTTTTCTCTGTAATATGATGTTTGCGGTGATCAATAGTTCAATACTGCATCTTCTCCACTTAAATATGTGAATCATTTAAGCCAACTTTTTATTAAGTTTGTTGATGATGATCACCCGTGATAAACAATATTTCCCGTCTCTTTTTTCATGTTATAATATTTTTTTCTTTTTCTGGTGCCATAAGAGGATGGACGGTGGCCGATAAACCCATAAACATATTTTAAAATATCATAAAATTGTGAAAAATGTCAAAATTATGCCTCAAGCATAGTCGCAAATACGTTATAGGTACGGTAATGCACAATCAATAAATATACTAGGCAAACAAAGAGTAATAGGGTAAATTTCACTTCCGTTCCTCAATCTTTGTATTGGTTGGGTCTCCAACTCTTTTTTCTTTTTCTTTTTTCAACGCCATGAAAGCCAACTTTTTATAAATTCACACATAAATTCAATAGCACTTCAAATAATGAACTCAATAACCAATTATTTAGGGGACTTGTTAGCTACGAATAGAGTTGTTTCCAACTCGTAATGAAACTTTCTCACTGTTCCATTGCCCAGTTAGGTTTAAAGTGCTCCTGTTTGATTTGAGAATAATAAGCAGCAAAATCATGGAATTTGGCCTCTTTAATTTCTTTGTTTGAAGCCTTACTACACTTACAAACTGCTTTGAGCAAACGTTAAATCGAATGGCACACCTTAGAGTCAATAACATCCTTTTAGAACGTGTGAGTGTGTATGTATGTGTGTGTGTGTGAGAGAGAGATTTGAAATTGACTAGACGTGTGCACCGGTAACCGTGGTGAATCAGGTGAAAAATGAAAGAAGCATTCTAGAACAGTGGAGTTGAGAGAGAACTAATTCTATAATCTCAGAAATCACAATGAAACATAGTTACAATTCGAGTTACTTTTCAACAGATACCCCTTATAAATCCAAACAATCACGGTACAGAAAAAAATTTTACCTTGTAAAGCACGGAATTCTAATCATGGGTTTGCTATTATCAGCAAGGGGACCTACCCTAGCTTTTCATGGCTGATCCTCAGACTTGAAAAGAGCCATCCTTTGAGACCGCGAAATACTCTGTCTGTTATTAAGAGCATCAATGTAACTCTGTATTCTGTAGCGATCTGTGTTTGTTAGAGAAAATGGAGGGCTCAAGAGAAGGCATGGTGCTTCCACTAGGACAAATGCTAACAGCGACACTGCTCTTGAATAGAAAACCACTGCATTTTCCACATCTCCCATGTACTCATCGACCTGCAAACCAAGCGAAGTTAGACTATTTTAGTTATCAATAACAAGTCGTTACTTGTATCCAAATGTTCCTTAAATTGGTGATGTGGGATTAAATTAACGCTAGCCACCCTCCCATTGATATATTGGACCTATAAATCATAATAATTTTCTCTGCTCTTAGCATGAAAAGACCTATAAGTTGTATCTTTGGATTAGGACTATGGCATAAATTGTTGAATGAAATGAATTTTGCAAAAGTAAAAGAGTCTAATCTATTTTAAATCAATATAGGAGAATGTAAATTCATGTCTCTAATAGGCATACTTCCAACATGTTAGACCTCAATCTTTTCCCATTAGAAAGCTCTTGCATCAGCAATAGAAAAAGAAATATGATGTAGAATTGATGACAAATTTGATCACGATCTCAACTAAAATAGACACCACAGAAAGATGGACAAATACTTACAGCCCCATGTCTGCCTAAAGCAAGGGCAGATTGATATACCAGCTCCATCGCATCAGGCATGTTTGTATTCCCTGAAATGAATACCAAAAAAAAAAAAGAAAAAAGAAAAAAAAATTTAAAATAAATAAATAAAATAAAAATAGCGCATACTTTACGTGCACATATCCATATAGAGACTTAATGAATTATAAGAAAAAAATGGCGGGGGGACATCCTTTGGCAATCATTTTTAGAAAAAGAATATAAAAGATGGATTTCAATACAGTTTATAGAAATGAAACTCAAAGACATCAAATATGTACCAGGTTCTATCAATTTAGCAAGTTCCTCAGCGTTCCCAACTTCATGAACAAATGAACTCTCTATCTGAGAATAAATGTTCATTGGCCCCCCAGTCTCAATATCATCAGAACAATCTTGAGCATTGGGACTATGCAGCACTTTGGAGCTTTCCCTCAATTTTGTAGTCCCTCGGCTTGGACTTCCTTTAGCTGATGCAGCATGAGTATGACAAATATTCAATGCATGCTTCCATATAGCAAGAATTAGAAGCTGAATTGAAAATGCCTCCAGTTGCTTTCCTGTCTCAATCTAGTAATAAACAGTTGCAACATTAGTTTGTATACATGTCAAGTTAAATTAAATGCATGTAATAGACATTTGGGGAAAAAAAGTTCGAAAACATAAGAAATCAGTAATGACGGCCTGCTGCTGAATTGGCAGAATCCAACAGCAGAGCTTCACAGAAACATGCTTTATTTGCAAGGTTTCTTTTTTTTTTTTCAATTATAATTTTATTTGTAAACTTAATTTTACTTTAAATAGCACAGAACCACTATAATGAGTCAAAAAACTTTTGTGAACCATACTTTTATGAAGAAATAAGTCCCGGAATTGGTTACTTGAGAGGAAAATATCTTTCACTAATAAATTACACAAGTTACCTTCTCCTTCACTAATTCAGTAATGACAGATGCACAACGCTGCAATGACTTGATCCTCGTCAAGAAGTCAGTTGATGGCCTCTCTAAAGTGTCTCCTATGTCAAGAGATTCATGTGAAGTTCCAGGAGCAGAGCTGTGACTTTCTAGGCTTCCGCTGTAACCCACTCTACCAGCTGCTGCACCAATTATCGGAACAGGAGCACTTGGAGTGGACGTCGTATTTGCAGAATTCAGTGGTGGACTACCAGATTTAGATGGAAAACGACTTCTAACAGAAGCATTGGCAGAAGATATGTCTGCTGGAGGACCAGTCACGAGCACGTAATCTCTATCAATAGACTCCAGCAAATCCACATCTTTTGAGCCGATGAAAGTAAGCAATGGAAAGGAACATCTTTTAGCAAAACCATCTGCATATATTCTAGAAACTGAAATTCAGACTATTTGAAAGAGAAGCACCTTTTGGATGAGTATTTAGTGAACCAAAGTCCATGCTTTTACGAGATTCTTTCAGGTTTCCTTCTGAAAGTCGGCGGCTGCCAAGATTGGACCCTGTAATTTCTGTTTTATGTGGGGTATCAGACATAATTTTTGTTTTGTTTGAAAAAATAAAAATTTCCCTCCTATCAGGTTTTGAATCAAGAGAAAATCCGTATGTTGATCTCATGGGAGGAGTCCTAGTTGTAAGAGATGGACTTGCATGGGGCCCACTGGAATCATCATCTAGACTGAACGGCAAGCAATCTTCTTGAGAACCTTCTTCTGCATTCCTTTCAGAAAAAGAGGAGCCAGCAGTTACCATTTCTGATTGCCTATTCCTACATGGAGAAGAAGGTTATCTTTCTAAAACAAGAACAAACTCATATACTCTGGATATGATGTTACTCTGGATATGTTCTACATCACTTACCTGACAGAATCATAAGGTTGACTCTGAGACAGATATGGATGGTTGAAAAATTCTTCAAACGTCAACCGTTCCACTGTTCATATGAGGCCATGAGAAGGTAAAAAACAGGATAAATCCAAACTTAGATAAGACTGAAACCTCTGACATGGGCCCTTAGGTTACATATATGTTGTTCCGTGTGAACCACAACAGAAACACAGCAAGTGAGATTCAGAGCATGAAGCATATTTGTCAGTTACTTAACATCATAAATAAAAGTATTATTGCAGAGTTACTTTCGAGAATTTGAAGTTAAAATCTTGAAGCTAAATATGTCATAGAGCTTTATTATGCCCAAGATTATGTGGCAATCCCGTTGTTAGTAGCTATGAAGGAAAGGAAAAATATTGGATTTGATTCTACGGCCATATCATACTTTAACTCAATCATGTATTCAACAGAATCCCCAAAGAAGTTAAACACACTCTCTTTTGGGTTTAACCTTACAGCACAATGCAACATCGTAAAATCAACTTCACTTATTTCCTATTTGAAGGGAGAATGCAGATTCATTTTCTTATCATTAGAAACACTAGAATATGTATTTACCAAATTACTACCACAGTAGTCACAATGCAGTCTATACTATATACAATATGCAAACATCATGAAGTACCTGGATTACGGCGTAGCAATTTCCTACACAAATCTATGCAATGAGGGTTCAAGTTCTTTGCCTCAAGTGGAAATTGCAATTCAGCTGATTTTATGATGTTCTGGAGCAGCTGCAAGATTCATTAGAGATGGGGTTAATGCAATGAGACATAACAGTCACTGGCAGAACTTTTCGCATAAAACGTTAAGATTACTGGTCACTGTCATAGAGGCAAGATGAAGAAACCTGTATCTGATTGTTTCCAGTAAAGGGGGTCTTCCCGGTGACAAGTTGAAATAGAATAGCACCAACACTCCAGAGATCTGCCTGCGTTTTCAGCTCAAATTTAACACTGGATTAAGATTATGGATCAATCATGAATATATAGAAGATCAATCTCACCTTTGCATCGTACTTCTGAAGTTGCATAATCTCAGGAGCCATGTATAATGGCGAACCACATAAGGTTTCTGCAAGGCCTCTAGGTTGCAGAGATCTAGCAATAGGACAAGGAAAATTTTGAAGTGCAAACTCCAGGATCTACATGTTTCATCATGCCATTTACATACATCCTAAGCACGTATCTTATAGCATGCCAACAAATAAAGATGATAAATATCATAACGAGTACAAAAAGGAATTAGTGGATTGAAGGAAAAGGTCCTGCATGCTTGTCATTCTAGTAGAGCACGGTGGATAAAGCATAATGCCCTTGATGAAGCCAAGAAAGTTTAGAAGAGATTCTCGTAAGGAAATGCCCAAAACAAGAAAGTTGTTTTTTTAATTATACTCCCAATCATGCACCATCCAGATATCGCATTAAATTAAACCCAGTGCTCAAGCTTCTTCAAGATTTATGCATTATCAATATTACAGATTCTAGCCAAGCACAGGCCTAACAGCTCTACAATTCTCAGTCAAGAAGAGTGGATAATCCGCAAGTCCATAATATCAAAGAGACACCAACTCCGAGATTCATGGCCATGAACCTGACAGGAATTCAGATAAACTAACTACATTGCAAAGTCTAAAACAGACTTCACGGGAACAAAAGTAAAACAGTATCTTTATCATTCCTGATTATTCTTTACACGATTTTTGGAAGATGGATCCAGCGTTCAAAACCACAGAGATCATAACATAGTAGTTCAGGATGCATGTAGTCCACTGAAAGGAAATACTAAGTCAAATTTGCTTATTGCACACCAAAAAAAAAACACACATACACACAAAGAGAGAGAGAGAGAGAGCGAGAGTTATAACAAAATTTATACCATGACAACTAGTTCCAAAAAGAAGGTGAAGTGCAAAACCAATTATATCAAAATTGCTAACTTTACCTAGCAAACCCAAAATCAGCAATCTTCAGAACAGCGTTTTCATCATTGGTAGAGAGAAGAAGATTCTGTTCCAAGTAAGAGATAGGTAGAAACAAAATATGTTAATGCAAACTGACCCATTGTCATTAAAGCACCAGTATAGCCTGAATTCAGCATTGAACATTGTGACATTCCAGAAGTAAGAAAAAAGACGAGGCAAAACTCCCACGCATTATAAATGAATAGTGTGTTAGGAAAATATGAACAGAAAGACATTCATTGAAAAGAAGACAAGAAATAATTTATGAAAAATGGCTATCCAAGTGAAGAAGAAGCAAGAAGCTAAAACTTCTTGAAGCAGTTCACTTAAAGAACTTATACGGAGGCGAAATGCATTAATTTACATGGAAATAATCATCTACAACTCCAGGAAGAAATACATTAGAGTTCAGCAAATCCTACATTGAGAAGCTTCGAGTGAGGACCTACACGTATTAATATGTAGGTCGTATTAATATGAGTACTGTTATTAAAGTTCAGCTGCTTTGAGAATATTATGCTACAATAGGGTTAATGAAATCTAACGATATAAATTTTATACATAATCCCCCCACTCCAGCTATGTGGAATTAAGTGCTAAGGCGGACAGGTAGGTCTCGGGTGGGATTTAGCACTGCGTTTTCATACTATATATAAATATAACTAATGATCAAGAATTGAACATTATTCAGAATCTAACAAACAATAACATAGAGAAGGTTATTTATGTTTGTGAGGACTAATGGATATAAAAAATTCTACAAAGTAAAGTGCCATATAAGCTGATAACTGATTGTTCAACTGTTCGTCTCCCAAGATATTTCATTATGAAACAGTTGAAAATATGTACTCTGCTACACAGAAGATTATGAAAAGCTTTCATATTTGTGAAAATCAGGTTAGCAAATTTTTCTTTCAAAAGAACAACATAAATGTTGAAGGGCAGTCATCGTTATTCATTGTTAGCTCATGTGGCCTCATGATTTAGCAGATGAACCCACTAAATGCACCCAAATTGCAATCAGCATCTCCAGCCTTATATTACAAGGGAGGGGGACAAACAGCCAAGACATCCCAGACACGAAGGCCAAAAGCAAACTAACGTAAAGAAAATAACATCAGGAAGGATCCCTACAAAGTCACTAAATCATAAGGTTGGCCCTCATTTCTCTGCCATTTCCCAACTGCTGCCTTTGCTTTTGCACCTAGGATGGCCGCATAGGAAACAAGGAGGTTTGAGTCTTTTTGTATCTTATCCATAACAAGCTTAAATAGGTTATTGGCTAAGATAGAAAACAAAAAAATTTCAAATAAGAGTCATTACAATACAAGAATCACACACAATACAAATAAATTGCAATACTTCGTTTTATAATACACGGCAATATACTAGGTCTATCACAGTTGAGGTGATGTAGTGATGTATCTGTTTCTCCAGGCGGGTTGGGGGGGGGGGGGATTTTTCAGTTACTACATTAATACAGTGAAAGGTTTTATTAAGACAAGGATGGAAGCGAGGGTCCGAAAAGCAAAGGAACAATTGTATCTCCAGTGGTTATGTGGATTGCTTAAAAAGCATGCCAAGCATTATCTAACAGAAACCCTATCCACGGTGATGATAGGGATGTGGTAAAGAAAAAAGTGGAGATTGTATACACATCCATCTCTACCAGGCTGATTGGTAAAAAAAAAAAAAAATGTGGATATTGTCTGGACATCCATCTCCATATGGGAAGGCTCTAGTAAACATACTACTAAACATGTTGACTTAACGATGTATCTTTGAGGGACTTGATTGTTGTCTCTCTTTATCTCCATCTAATTCTTAATATTATTGTTGATAAAAAACGAGCACGTCAAAATAGTAGGTTCTAGATATTGTTGGGAATTTAGGCCAATTCCCTAATTTCGCCCACACAACTCTTGTTCGAAGAATTTTATGAGACCAAAAAAATATAAGACTGAAGACAATTTTAATGGATTGTCAAAGCTTTCACTATATGAAACTATTTACAATTATATAGACTTCCTCTCACCAACGCACGATCCCAAGTATTACAAGAAATATATCCCAAGCTTTACCATGCATAACTTTCTACTCTTTGTACAAACCAAAAAGGTTTACAAAAAAACTTTGAAGATGCTAGGCTCACTGTTTTTCTCTCAAGAAACATCTATACAAAGAGAAACAAAACAACATCAATTTATAGGAGAAACCGTCTTGGTGACCAAATTGCTAATCAAGAACTTACCAAACTTCGGCCCCATGTATTCTTTTGCCATAGTGATCAAGGAAACTTGGGTCAAAAGTTTTCCTCCTATAGAATTTTCAATTGAGGCCCATTCAATTTCGATAATTTTTGGCAACAGCCCCAATAGATAGAAATTATTGGAGACTATTTCCAGTTTTATCTTCTATTCATTAAACATTAATGCCACGTAAACTGCAATTTATATTCTATGGAATCAACTGAAGATGCTCTAGTAGGTATACAATTGGCATAACGGAGCAAAATTATGCATTGTTCCACGAGCGGAATCTCATTATTTGGGTGAAATTTTCTAATAATTATAATCTCCACCTACCCCTTGGTTTCACAATTACTCATTTACAACCACACATTCCAAACATCTTTAAATCTTGATCAACAATTATAAGCTCTCCATAATTTCCCCCACTTAATGAGATTCAAACACCTAGTAATAATTATAAGCAAAAAGGACAAATTTTCACCATAATATGATGCTCCTTGTACAAAAGTCAAATAAATCATGTGCTGAAATTCGTAATGGATATATCACAAAAATGTATAAGTTGATGCAGACCTGGGGTTTTAAATCTCGATGTATAAGGTTGTTTTCACGAAGAATCTTGAGACCAGCAGCTGTAGCACGAATCACATAAAATAAAGATGAGTTGTACCAATAAATCATTAGAACCCAAAATTTGGAAAAATAAAAATACCTAGTTGCTGCATAAAGTTCTTTGAAGTTGATTCTGGAATTCTTCCTAGATGTTGTTGAATGTACATAGAAAGGTCACCCCCTTTACAGTATTCCAAAATGATATAGATCTTGTCAGGTTCCTAATAATATGCACAATACTTGGTCACCAGAAAAAGAATAAGAAAGATAAAAATATGCTCACAGCATGCAAATTAACTTACAGAAAAGAATACATTACAGTTATTCCTTCAGCACTTTAAGAGATATAATCATGACACAAACGGATAAACCAAGGAACAAATTTCATATCTATTACTTCCATGAAAGATAATAATAATTAATAACAATAAAGCAAAATGCATGTCACCTCATCACCAATGCATCACGAAACGCAAAGAGGCATAATACACCCAAGTTATTTTTACAAGAAAACAAAAATACAGTAACAAACCATGTAGGCCAAAATGGCGGCTCAAAAAGGCAACAGTTCAAGACAATTAATGCCTTGATCTTTTCCCAGACAAGTAAAAGCACGCAAATCACTTGTTTACGCGCTCGTTATCCTACAAAACTTAACTAGTCATAATAAAGTGTATTCACAACGCCCTTGTGTGAACAGGTACATGGCCCAAAGGGATAAAGAACAGAACAATATGGCAAATAACATTTGCCAATTTCATTCATTGCCGCTTATGATTGCATACCATAGGCTGTATTTTATTGTTCCCCTTCATTTCCATGGTTGTAAACTAGATTCCCCCCATTTTTTCTTTTGGAATTTCCTCCGGCTCTTGCTCATTCTATGCCTTAACATCCCCAATCTCCAATCTTGCAAAGAAACACTAGTGCCTTTCTCAAAATAAAAAATGTACTGTACATTCTTACTCTATAGTCATAATATCCCAAAAATCAAGCACCTTTATTCAAAAGACAACAGAAAATATACCACAACTCCACAAGTGATACTCGTGAATTTATAAGTTTGTCGTCCCACTGAAACCAACCAGAGAATATAAATAAAAATACTGACTCTATCCTCTCTTCCTAATCAATTCTTAAAAATGAAAGAAAAAAAAGTAAAAATAGTAGAAAAGATAATAGTGCGGACCTCTATCATTTCATTCAAACGGATGATGTTTGGGTGATTGATTTTCTTGAGGATGAAAATCTCAGACTTGAGGCTCTCTTGGAGCTTCAAATTCAACCTGGCGGTGACGATCTCCTTAATAGCGACCTCAGTGCCGTGAACCCGGTGGCGCGCATGCCACACCGTCGAAAATGATCCCGATCCTATCTGCTTCCCCACCAGGTAATCCCCGACGGCGTAGAACTTCCCGCCGCCACTCCTCATTGACTGAGCCATTAGATTTCAGAATACACAACTACACCCTTATATAACCTTATTCTTCCAGCTCAAAACGAATATAAGAAAATACAATAGTTCCGTTTTGGCTTTGGCTTCTTCCTCTTAGTCTCTTACTTCAAATCAAATGTTAACAAAATTGGTTTAATCTTTCTAGAGCTCCAATGATTGGAAGTTAAAATTAATTAATAGATGGATTACAGTAATGATGATCAGAGTGGGTGGGTAATAGTTCGTTTGTAAATACTTTGATGCTGGAAGGAGCTATTGTTACGCCGTGTATGGGTGCCCGATGTACAAACCCAGGCACCCAACCTCTCTGTGCAGTTGCGAGGAGAGTGACGTCGGAATCGAAAATGCGATTCTTATCGGAGAAATGAAAGCGCCTTTTGCCTTTTCATCCTTTTCAATTATACCTACTTTTGCTTTATATGGACGCCTTTTTATTTTTGTGCAGAATGGAAAGACGTCGCGGGAATATATATACTTGACTAATTAGGAAGTTGAATTCCACCCCCCCCCCCCGGCGGCGGCCCCTTTACGGGCGACTGTATGAATTTATAGCCAATACTCGAGAAGTAATAAGTTTGGTCATATTTAGAAAACTTTATTTTTTTATTTATTTATTTTTTGAGAGGATAGAAAAGTCACAATTTTGTTGAGAGCATCATCAATGCACAAAATGTGTACAACAAGAGAGATATAAACACATGACTTCAATTTTTCCTCCCCTGTTTTTTTTTTTCTTTCTTTATTTTCCATTTTGTCAACACAATATCCATGATTATCTATATGTCAAGACATTGTGAAGGATATTATACAAGAAAATGGAAAATAAAGAGAAGAAAAGGTAACAAAAAAGAGAAAAGTGTGAGTGAAATTTGAAGTGATATGATTATTTCTGTCTTCCCTGTGCATTTTGTGTATTGAGATGCTCTAAGAATAAATAAATAATTAAATAAATAAGGAGTGAGAGACGAACATGTTTTTTTTTTTTTTTTGGCAAACAGAGAAACAGTTATTTGATTTGAAAAATATTGTACAAGGTACTTTAGAAAGAATTAAAATTGTAATTAATCTTTAATTGCCATTTGCCAGCAATTTGATTACTAAAATTTTGATTTAGTAACAGTAAAATCACTAATTGATGAGGTATCAGATCATTCGTAATACATTGATAGATAATAAAATAATAAAATAGAAGTACTAATAATAAAATAAAATTACTCTGAGGAAGGGGTAAGTTGGGTATGGGATTCGATCTCAGAACAAGGTGACTAGAACTCAGAGTTGATAGGGAATATCTTCTGGCAAGCCGATCAGTACAAGATTCTAGAAACGCCTACTAGAGAGGTTTCACAAGAGGACTCAGGGGCGGCCCTGAGGCTAGGTGACTAAGGCGGTACCCTAGGGCCCTAGCTGGAAGTGTCAAAATGTTGAAAATCGAGATTTTCCGACATATATTCAAATAATAGAACAAAAATAATTAATGTGCACATTAAACATGATTAAATGTTAAGTGTAGTGGTAAGTTCTAAGTTTTAGCTTATATTCTTTACTAAGATCAAATGTTCAAATTCTCTCACCAACATATTTGGTTATATATAGTTTTTAAGTACCAATCTAACAAATACTACTCCATTTGAATTTTTAAAATTTTATTAGTTTTCAAACAATAAATTGTAATTTCATTATAATAATTTTATTATTAAGGGACCCTTTAGCCAATGAGGCCATAACTCGTTTAGTTAGGGGGCCTAAGGTTGAGACCATTAGGTCGCATGTTTGATTCCCCCTGTATGGAAGTTTGTCTACATTTATTGTAGTTTGTAATCAAAAAAGAAAAAGGATCCTCTAATACTTTAATTGTTAAATTTTCTATTATTTGAATTTTAAATGATAAATGTAATTGAAAGTTGTTCGGTCAAAAAAAAAAAAAGGAAAGTTGCACATTTATAGAGGAAAGTTGTACATTTATGATGAATATTAAAACTTATTGAAAGGAAAAATTTTTGAATATTGCTTAAAATGCTCATCTATTTTGTCAATATTTTAAACGTGAAAATTATTCGTTTAAATTTTGAAACACTAAGACTTTATTAAGTTTGAGATTTTTGAAAATGCCTCATTTAA
>CAVNYN010271290.1:0-37867 GCA_963692815.1 Nyctanthes arbor-tristis
CCCACCCCCCGGTCCCTCCTTCCACCTTGGGAGTCATTTGGTCATCAGATCAGAGCATGAACCTTATACAGCTGAAAGGCATTGTAAGATCACACAAACTCCAGCAAATTGTGTTAGTGAATATTAGTCACCCTGAGGTAATACATACCACATCCCAGCAATATGCACAAGAATCTCCGGCAGCTGCATATATACATCCACCCTAAAATCCATGAAGAAATTAAACTAGGAGATACTGACAAGATCAACAATTTACAACAAATTCATTCTTAAATCAAACCAAGACCAAAGAAAAGCAGGTTATATCCTTAACAAAAAAAACTTGAGTTAGTAACTACCGGGTAGCTAGCAAGAAATTACAATCTCACACCTTACTCCCAACAGTATTACTGAGCAAGTATCCATAGCTATTAGCATGTCCTAATACAAAATATTTCTTCCATAGATCGACTCAGTCCGTCTGGTCCACTTCCAGTGATATTGCTGGATTAGAGTAACCAGGGCATGATGATATTTCTTCTTTAACTTTATGATCTCAGCATGCAGTTCAGTTGAAAGGGATTCAGAAGGTTTTACATGCATGACCTTGTACAAGAATATTTCTTGAAATCTCTGATTTATTCTGTTGATATAGATCCTATCATATTGAGCTATAAATATATATATGAAAAAATTGGATTGACTCTGTTGATGCAGTCTCAGATACTAGTGGCTGATTACCTAGGTCCATTTATTTGAGGGATTATATATTCTTATAAATTACTAAGAGCATCTGGAAAGGTCCCTATGGGAAGCTCAAGGATGGAATATTTCCTGAGTAACAGAGTACATGGGGAACATAAGAACATTGAACCGTTGACCATTTACATCTCCATTAAATATTTAACAAGAATTATAGACGAGCTTGAAGTCCCCAAACTATATTCTTCCAAGTGTCACTGATATTCCGAAAAATGTTCTTAAGTAACGCACATCATTTAAACACATGAATTGTTAGCGCACAGCAGTAAAAGATGCAAACCTGAGAATCAACTGCAATTGCATTGCTTTCTGAAATGGGAGAAAGTGCATCCCAAGGACCTCTGAAAGACGAGAACGAATCATAAGACCAATGAACTGAGACAATAGGCCAAAAAGAAATTATGAGACCACATGCTAAGGAATCACGGAGAGTAGGGTGGGCATTTTAACTGTCACACCGAACCAAAACCGCCAAACCGTGGGCGGTTTTGGGCCGTTTGAAGTGCAAAAAAAATAAAGAAAAAACCGACAGTTCAACTGGAAACCCCAAAAACCCCAACCAAACCGTGGGAACAGCAAAAAACAAGAAAACATCCTAAAAAAACCGAATCGAGTTCGGTTGATTTCAGTTTGGAAATTCCTCAAACCAACCATGGTGGTTCGATTTGGACAGGAAACTGAACCGAACCACCCGACGCCCACACCTAACGGAGAGCAAATACAAAACTGGGACGAAAGTACAAGAGTTCTAGACCAGTAGACCACCAAGGACACAGTTATATGTAACATACAGTGGAGAGATGTTAAACATGGGAGTGCGGCGTTCATTTCATTTAAGTGAAAACAAGTATTATTGTGGGGAAAGACTTGCGCCTTTCAAAAGCTCAATATTGTCATTTTAATTCAATAATAGCATTAAGGGTGTTTGATTCTCATTCTACACAAAAATTATAATTTCACCTACCATTAATTTGACCACTGCTCAATTACAACTACACCTTTCAAACACTTATTAAATCTCCACCATGCATTCTTGTTTCATTATAATTTCCTCATTATAGTTCAAAACCATAATCAGAATAAGAAACCCGCTAAACAATTTCATTTCCTTTTAATCTTCATTCAGTCCAATCATCATACAACATAAATCTGGCTCAAGAATCTAGAGTATATACTGAACGTTGGAGGTGTCGGCTGATAAAGATGGACGGTAAAGATAGGATATAACATTCCTCAGCCTCATCCGTGAATGCAACTTCCAATTTCCGGGAATTATAAAGTACCAATTTCTGGCATGAATTAGTCATGAAGAAAGACATGCAATATATGTGCATCCAACATATAAGGTTTGAGATGGGCCCCAAAAAAGGGGAAAAAATGGAGAAGAAAGTTCTCGAGGTTACAGAAGAGTGCTTCGGGACTAACTTTTCTTGGGGATTCACCTCTTCCGATCTGCTCCAAAGCGGCTCCTGCAAAATTAAGAATGCATAACAAATTAAATACAATAGTGTAAGTTAAAGTAACAACTTCCCCTGGATGCAACGGTAGTCCCTACTTGAAAACAGAACAGCAAAAGGGATAACGTAGTAGAATAACTTGATACAAGATCGGAAGATATAAATCTTTGTGGTATTTTATCAACTGTTTGACCAAGGGCGAGCCAACAAGCTCTAACAATGCTTTAAACAAGAAAGGACCTTTTAAGTTTTGCTTCCAGGTTGCTTAGAAATAGGCTTGCATGCAGTTTTATGCAACATAAACTTTCATTTACTGGTAACATTTGGTTAAAAGCGCTACTAAAGTTCTGGAACTTCATTCGTAAAGAAAAGCACAGGAACCAAGAACAGGTAGATCTTTCGAACCTCTGCACATAAAAAAATTAATATTCTTTTCTATCAACCTACACAAGGAGGGGGTATTTGATTTTATACACCAGATGCAACTTGAAAAAGTGAAAAACTGCGTATAACAATGCCAAAAAATTCCACTTTCGGTATAAGTTTTGCAGGTAAAACGAGTCAGTATCTTTTCCATAGTGGTCTATTGACAATTAAACAATTCATCCAAAAAATTTGCAAGTGTTTGTCTTTCATCTAAGAACTACATTACCTTGCATGGGCACCTCGCATTCTAAAATTTCTTTTGATTTCCATCCTCGGATCTTACCATCATCTCCACAACTACATAATGCAGATGTCAAGAAAAACTTCAGCCGGCATAGTATGATGCTCTAAAATCTAAAATCTTTGAAAATACACGAGATTCAGTATCCTGGATGTGCCCTCTAGATGACTAGTTAATATTTGCAATCCATCAAGACAACAAATTAATACCTCAACAATAACGAGTCCTCCCTGTGTTCGTAAAACTTAACATCATAAGCAGGTCCATTGTGCCCTTGAATCAAACGTTGGGGTTCAGCTACTAACCAACTTCAAAAAACCATCTAATCAATCACGATTCATATGCCAGGAAGCTCAGTATAGAAAAATAATTAAAAAAGTGAATCAATAAACAGAAATTTCTATAATAAATCAAGCAAACTTACTTTTGACCTCTCACATTCCCACAGCCCATAGCCTACCACCCAAGAAAACATAAGAAGAACACATTACAATCCATTATATGACAGTTAACAAATAAATACCATGTCTGGCTTTGCTTAAATAGATAAGGCTAAAATAAGTCCAAATTACATCTCTTTTTCTACTTCTAGAAAAATGTAAACATTATAATTTCATGCTAAAAATGGACAAAACTAACTACATGAATGAAAAGGCAAGGAAAATTACGAGGCAAGCGGAGATAGAGTAGGTGCTGATGGAGCCATCGCTAGAGGCAGTGACGATGAGGGCAGAGTTGGGATTGGGGTTCAGACTCGGGGCAAATATCGTCCGGAAAATGGTCCGCGAACGGGATTCCCGTTCCTGTAAAATGGAGTCTCTATGAGCTTCTTCGTCCCAATTTCTGCAGTCCATTTCTTCCACTCCCATTTCTCGACTTTCCAGAGTGATTATCTGCCACCGCGATAGATCAAAGCGAGGGCTCGCTTTGCAGGGATGAACATTATTTTTGATTAATTGCATTTACGCGCCCCGAACTCCACCATAGGGTTCGAAAAGACACCGCGAATACCACTTTTTGGAGTAAACTAGTTCGAGTCCGTGCGTTGCACGAAATTGTCAATATTTAACTTATCAATTTTTTTTTTTAACCTCATATTTCGTGTGGCAATTGAGTAAATATTAACTGGGATATACTTTGAAATTAAAAAAAAAAAAAAAGAATGTGACATGTGCAAAATTTATTACTTCAGCTTGTTCTCTTACGAACTTGTTCACAATAGTCAGATTTTTGTATTTAATTTTTTAGGGATTGGAATCATATTTTTATAATTTGTAAAATTAAATAAACATGTTGAGAAATAATAACTAAAGTGTGTAATTCGTACTTTTTACATGTATATATTTATTTATTTGAAACTATAGCATTTGAATCAATGTAGATTATTTTAAATTGAGGTGTCTAATCTTTATTTAATTTAACTTGGCCTTGTTTGATTCGTGTTATAATAGGAATCTATTATAATTTCATCACATCAAATCACAATTTTTCACTTTTCAACAAAATTTCACCAATCACATTAAGACACATGTGACAAAAATTCAAATTTCAAAATATATTACAATACAATCCAATTATAATACAAACCAAAGGGATCCGTAACTAACAACAAATTTGAGGACTAAATTGATTAGATTTAACTATTGTTGAATATTATTTAGGACTTAATTCAACAAATTTAGAAAAATTGGGCAGCTATTGAGTAAAAGTAGAAAAAGAAAACTAAAAGTTCTCCTTTAATCTCTGAATCATCTTTTATGAACGCTGCGTTTTTTTTTTTTTTTGGTTAGTTTTTACTTATTAGCCTATATTAAAGATCATGTTAAAACCTTCAATTTGAGACCAATGTTCAACATCGTTTCACGTCAAAATCAGGCCTTTTTTAAAAAGAAAGAAAAACGAAATAAATTAGAAAATAGTTGAAAAAGTTTAAACAAACAGAACCTTATAGGAATGCATAACGAGATGGCCGGCTCAGGCGGCCCATGGCTCGGCCAGTAAGAAGCCCGAGCCGAGCCGGCTCGTGGCTCGTTTAAGACGGGCCCGAGCTGAGCCCCAAATTCTAAGGCAAGCTCGAGCTGGGCAGGCCAGCGTGGCTCGGCGGGCCAAACAGGCAAGCCCTTTGTTACGGGCCTAACGGGCCAAGTCGAGTCGGCCCGTGTCAAATTTAAGTAGGAAAGAAAAAATTAAATTAAAATAGGAAAAAAAATTTAAAAAAAGGTCGAGCCAACTGGGCCGGCTCGGCTCAGCTCGAAAAAGGCCCAAATCAAAGCTCGTGTTGAGCCTAATTTACACGGCCCAGCCCAGCCGAGCTAGAGCCCAAATGGTTCAGCTTGACTCGTTGACATCCCTAGAACCTTAAGAGGGCCATTTGAAGAGAAAGAGAGTAAAAAAGGCAGCAATCCAAGTTTTGGGCAAGGAAACCAATTCAAGATTGCCGGGATATGATTTCAGGGGCATTTTCAGAAGGGTTAATTTCACAAATCGTCTCCAACTTTTAGGTTAAAAATCGGTTTCATCCCCAATCTTTTTTAAGACACCCCACAACCCCAACCTTTGATAAATACACACAAATCGTCCATATTTCAACTGTTCCGTGAAATTTTTAACAAAATAACGATTATACCCATAAATATTTTAATTTTTTTTAAAAAAAGGTTTAAAAATAATAAAAAAACTAGAAAACCGACCCACCCCACCCCACCCCACCCCACCCCACCCCAAGTCCCTCTCCCCTCCCGCAATTTCAGCCTCCAGAACGGACCGTTCCGACGGCCCAAAATGGGTAGTGAATCTCCCCCATTTTGCTACCGTCCCGATAGCAAAATAGAGAGATTCACCCCTCATTTGTGTTGCCATTCTGGCAGCACAAATGCTGCAGGAAATCGCAGCAATTTCACTGCCAATTCCGATAACATTTAAACTCACAAATGGGGGTGAATCCCCCTATTTCGCTGCCGGAAATGGCAGCGAAATGGGGGGATTCACCCTCTATTTGTGCTGCCAGAAAACTGCCATTTCTGGCAGCACAAATGCTACCGGAATACGGTAGCTTTTCTGGCAATTTCCGGCAGCTTTTATGCTACCAGAAACGGCAACACAAATGAGAGGTAAATCCCCCCATTTTGCTACCATTTCCAGCGGCAAAATGAGGGGATTCACCCCCCATTTGTGGCCGCAGGAATGGCCACCAGAGAGGGGAAGGGAGCGTGGGGTGGATGGGTTGGTTTTTAATTTTTTATTATTTTAAACCTTTTTTTAAAAAAAGTTTCAAGGGTATAATCGTCTTTTTGTTAAAAATTGTGTAGTGTAAAAAAGGATGATTTGTAAGTATTTTTCAAAAGTCGGGGGCTGTAGTATCTTAACAAAGGTTGGAAACGAAATTGAGAATTAGCTCAAAGGTTGAGGACAATTTGTGAAATTAACCCTTTTCAGAATTGAGGCAATATTTTTTACGAAGGCGGCACACATGGGTCTTATTTTACGAAGGCGGCACACATGGGTTATTATTAACCTTTCATAAATTATCATATAAGTCTCTATTCTTTACTGCAATACCATGGGTCTCCAACATTTCATGATCACGCGCATATGTCCCATTCACAATTTTCTTCCAATAATAACGTTGAAATTTCTTAAAATTGACCATTATGTCACTACTATTTAAATAGAACAAAAGGATCTAAAAAGGTACAAAACAAAACAAAACAAAACAAAAAAAACAAATAATTTATCCTCCAAACCCTACCTACCCCACCCCCATGCTAAGAGGAATGACAAATTTTGGTGTCAAATAGGAGATTTCTCCCCTAGCATTTTTGGCCACTTCTCGTCAACTAAACTAGTTTTTCTACATGTATGATGCACGGGGTAACAATACTGATTAGAGACATAGTGATGGGGCAAAATGCCATTACTTAAACATAATAAATTAAATTAGATAACATTAACAAAGAAAAAAATACAAAATCAAAAGTTAGTTTTAATTTATTACAAAAGTTGAGACTTTTTATTTTTTGGTACACAACATTTGTTATTGAATTTATCAATTTAACCTCCTTCTCACAAGTTAGTATCTTCAATTCTAAAAGGTTATTCACTACACATATATACAGTAACTGGATTTCTTGACATTTTATTTTGCTAGACTTTGTCATATAATTTAATCCATTAAAATTCAATTCATTATAAATGACGCTATAGAAAGGTGAAGTATTGAAGTTAAAAATAAATATAATATTATATACCTGGAAGTGATAGACCCATAATCTCCTTTTAACCATGTTTTCTCCAAATAAATCTATCTTTGGCAGAAGTTCAAGATCTCTCATCTGAAGAATAGGTACCATTCTCCCTATTTTGTTAGCTTCATCCTTTTTACGTTACCAAATTAAAATTACTGTAAGATTAAACTATATTTCTTTTGTTTAATAATTATACATATATAATTAAAAATGGAAAACATGCCACTTTCAGAGAGAGAGAGAGAGAGAGAGAGAGAGGGGTCTGTGTCCAGAATTAGCGTGGTTTTTAGACTTGAAAGAGGCAATATTCTACATCCATATTTACTAATATCCATTCTTCTCACGTGACCGTCTCATCAGCACTCATCCATCCAATGCGAGTACAATCAAAATCATAAAATGTCAATGAAATTAAAAAATGAAGAATGTAATGAAATTGTATTAAATTAATCATCAAAGATAAAAACTCATTATATTTATAATCTAAACTATACGTAAATAAAGTCATTAAATTTTGATACAATTCTTTCTCCATCTCTTACAGATTTGCATTTTGCAACTCTATCTCTAATTCAAATAAAAACAAAAGAAATAATAAATAATGGTCAAGAAATCCCAAACTAAAAAAAATCCATGGCAAGGTCTGGCCTCAAAAAAAAAAAAAAAAGACTCATTTTAATAGCACAAAGTGGTTATTCAGTATGTTGTTCCCTTTCTCCTTGTTTTGTGCCTCCTCCATCGCACACCCGCCTTACTTCTTCCCTCCCTCTATTTTTCTCTTGCCAATACATAATCAAACTTACAATCAAATTCGGTAAGATGAAAAGATTTCGAGATAGCAAAATCTCATAAATTCCTAATACTCTGTTTTAGCAAAAGATCTCCATAATTGTTAGTCTAACATCTAAAGATCGATAGAGTGCCTTGATTTCCCCAAACCAATGGTCAACCAGAGAGAAAATGTGAAGTCAAGAGAGCATTAGCTTACCTTTAAATTTCAAAATATAGCTTCTAAGACATAAATAAAAATGAGAAACTCCAAAGGACCGTTTAGGATAACTTCTGATGCCCCATTCAGAAGCATTTTAATCAACATTAGACTCCTCTATTTTGTGAAACTCCTATATCAAAAAAGTTGCTTTTGGCATTGCCAAACAAATTCTTTTCTTAACTTACTCCCATGTAAATAACCTACATAAGTACACTCAAACTAATACAAAGTACTTATTTAAAAAATCTACTTTGTTAATATATAAAATTTTTAAGCAACACTTGCTAAAATGAAAAGTACTGGTTATAATAATGTCAAGTCATAGATCTTTATCACCTAGACCATAAGTGATGCTAGTTTCAGTTTGCTAAAATACAAAACAAATGTTCATACCAGACCAACCATTTTGAAAATTTGAGAGAGATCAAAGAAGCAGCTAAATTAAGGGGTTGTTTGAATCTCTTTATTTTTTCTCTTTATAAATTCACATACCATGATTTGACTGTTGATTTGATAGCTACTCAACAATCATCACACATTTCAAACTTTAATTAAATCTCCACCACTCATTTCCCCTCATTATAAATTCATTTTATAAATTGAAAAAATAAAGAGATTCAAACAAGCTCTAATATTCTTCTACATCCACCTTGCAATCTATCATGCTAGTCCGAAAGATAAAAAGCAGACACAGTTTCTTCACACTGAAGTAATTGTATATCTGTATATAAACAACATTACTGTTAACTGATTCATTTAAGTTTAAGACCTTTAAACTTCTAATAAAATTTTCAGACTTGAGCAAAATATCAGAAACACATGGAATAGAATAAGCAGGCCTAGAGTCTTGACATTTTAGAAGTGAAACTGTATTGAAATTATGTAAATAAATTTGAGTAGAATGCAAAGGAAAGCTAAACAATAGACATGAGTGAATTTTTTAAAGAAATTACAGTAGACCAAAAGAACTTGGAACAAAGTGAGATAGTAGAAAGACTGGCTCTCTTATATCATATAATAACTAATAAGTGATATTTCTCCTCTTTTATCATGAGTAAGAAATTTCCATCAAAAGTATAAAGAGAGATAGCCCAAGGGAATCAGCTTGACTAAACTCGCAATCGTCAATGATAATCTTCACGTGTCCACTAGAAAACTTGCAAGTGCCACCACAGGGACTCTGTATGGTTACCACCTATGGCCTATGGGTCCATATAATCCGTTCTTTCTCAATTAATTGACTATCTAGTATCAATAATTAACTCATTTCTTATCTCTTTCTCAAGTCTATAATCATCCTAAAAAGCCAGTCAAGAACCTTAATTCCGGCCGCCACTGCCCCCGACCAGCCAATATTGTTCACTGCAACCCATCACCACCAAAAAGAAAATCCGAATCGAGCAAAGTTACCAAATTGAGCAAAGTTACAGCAAAATGCAAATTTAAAAAAATAATATTACATATTATGTAAGGGTAATGAAAAAATTACTTCAACATCCCAAATTGGAACAAAAAAATAAAGATTTCTAAGTGATTGCTGTGAACACAAATATATAGCACAACATAATTGGACAAATTGCAATCTAATATAACTGAAAAGCTAATATAAATATTTTTTAACTTTCATGTATAATGCTATGGTTTCAATTATAACTGAAAATAATCTGAATATTAGCTTTCATAGCATTATAACTGAATATTACATTGTAATCTGATTAGCTTTCATACTTTCATATATACTAATCAGCATACATGAAAGCTAACAAAGAAAAAGAAAAGAACCAAATTAAATAAACATATCCAGAGGCATAAATAATTGTCGAGTATTCTAAAGACTCCTAGCGGGGAACCTACATAAACAATACTCAGATATTCACAGTATAAGAATAACCAATTCCAACAATGCTTCCAATCCTCCAATACAAATGAATTTCACATCAATATTGTCATGATTGATAAAGTCACATGCTATAACGTCTTGTTAGTGTTAGCCATTGAAATGAACAATGGTAAGCACACAATCAGCTAGGGAAAAGTCTTAACGTTTGAGAATATCAAACATTGCAAGAAAAAGGGCGAGGGGAAAAAAATCAAGTGACTCAAAGTGCCAAGTTCAAGTTCGAATTTAGACAATAAACAACTTCAAGTACTGACTGATTGTATTTGTTTAAAAAAATGCCACAAAAAATGTGGGTGGTAATTAAGGAGAAGAAGGATTGCAGTTCTTATTCTTATTAATAAGAACTGCCAAAGTATGAAAATCAAATAGCCATAAGCATTATGGATCATCATAAGGATGATAGTAAAACAGTGCACGCAGATATGACACTGTATCCACTTGTGTACAAAAGTACAGCCCAATCTGCTATAAATCAAGAACCTAGACAGTTTTATGGACAATTTGGGCATACAACGTAATAGTCTAGTAGAATTCCCACCAATCAATCTACTTTTACCAGCATAACCATTAATCATCGTATCAAGATATGTTGTGCATGTGAGATAAATTAGTGAACATTAATGTTCCATTCAGAAGTTCAATTCAGATCTTCAAAACATAGAAAATTTGCCAACCACCTCATTTAGCTTCTTTGTTTGGCTAAAACCATTTGGAGGAGATCATGAATAATAGCTTACCAAATTCTTTGACCTTTAAAATAAAGCAATGATGTCTGCACATTTCAAAGCGTAAGCTACTCAGTCAATGGCAGGCATAACCCAATAAGAAAATTATTTCCGGTCATATAAAAGAGTTTTCAAATGCAGAACCTTCAACTTAATTTTGTGATTTTTCAACCGTCGGAATCAAAGCTTCGGTATTTTTTTACAGGGTCGTCCAAATTGAGGGTGGGATGGAAATGGATATAAAACTCTTATTTATGAAAGAGCCAATTCAAAGTAAAAACTTTCAAATTCATCTTAATCTATTATGAAAAGCATTGTTGATGTAATTGTCTCAGTGGCAAAGCAAGAAATTTTGACATGGGTAGGCACAAAGTAATTTAAGCCAAAACAGTATTTAAATTATTTCAATACCTTAATAGAGCCTACGCGGCTTTAGACTTCAATATGAAATTGGGAAATTATATGAGAATTGATAGCGTTAAATGTATTTCTCAATGTAATGAATTTACGCTTCCATCAAATTTATACTGCCTTCTATTTTCGGCATCACTTTCATCATGTAAAGAATTTTTTTGAAAACTGTAGACTTTAAACCTATTTGTTGAACATTGAATTTAACACAATTAAGTTAAAGATAAGCATCAAAACCATCCAATTTTTTCTCAGAATTAAACTTAGTTCGCCATTCGACTTACAACTTTTAATATGTTCTATTCAATATTCTATTTTATGTGTATTAATATAAGCTTGGATAGCCACCTCTAGTCTCTAATATTGAACAAAATTAAACACTCTCTGTTCAAAACCAATTGACTTAAAGCAAGATTTTTCAACTAAAATTAATTCATTTTCTTCCTAAAAATCAATAGACAGAAAATGGATAGAATGACACAGAATAGCATAGGTTGAGGAAATTTATAAAAGATACATCTAAGAACAAATACCTGGTACATCATAGGCAGAGATGTATTTGAAACTGGATTGCCTCTTCGGGATTTCATCTTCTCATGTTTGCTTGATGCTTAGGATCTGTTTTAGCTTTCTTTGTTTGCTTGATTAAGGAAAATCCCAGTATCAGCCTCTGAAATCAGTGCAACATTTTGGAAAATATGTAATATTTTTAATTGACATTATGAAGCATCAAGCCCACATACAGATAAGCAAAAACTGATCCCAAAACTCTCAGATTCACCAAAGGGAAATCGAAAAAGAAATTATTACCTGCATATGGAAGAGCACAAGACTTTGATCCATTGGACTGCCGTCCCTGTCGCCGAAAACCGTAAGCGTCTGAAAATGAACCGCACTGAAAACCACAAAATTCAACACAATTTTGGTCAAGGAAGAAGGGTCTGCACGAATGAATTAATTAATGAGGAAAAAAATAAAAAAGGGAAAAAACTCACAAAGGAATTTTTACCTTGAACTCTAGACATGTGAGATGAAGCAAAAATAGCTATATTGCAATTCTACTTCTTAATCTCCTACCGTTGCGCCATCTCTCTCCTGCTGGAACCTTCTCGGAGGAAAAAATTGAACTCCGAGGTTGCGGCTTAGGCGGCAACCCATTATTTGGCGAGACGAAATGCAACCTCCCATGAAGAATTGCAGCCAAATCTTGGAAGTTTTGTTGCTGCGATTGGAAGTGGTAAAGAACCCGAAGAGGCAGCCAGCGTAAATAGAGGAAAAATCATCCCTCTGTTGAATTTGTTTGCATTCCCCAAAAAGTGGAGCCCCGATAAGCTAAAAAAATTAAATGCTAATTGAAGGGAAAAAATAAAAAAGGACCATAGCAGCGTAAATAGAGGAAAAATCATCCTCTGTTGAATTTGTTTGCATTCCCCAAAAAGTGGAGCCCCGATAAGCTAAAAAAATTAAATGCTAATTGAAGGGAAAAAATAAAAAAGGACCATAGCAGCGTAAATAGAGGAAAAATCATCCTCTGTTGAATTTGTTTGCATTCCCCAAAAAGTGGAGCCCCGATAAGCTAAAAAAATTAAATGCTAATTGAAGGGAAAAAATAAAAAAGGACCATAGCAGCGTAAATAGAGGAAAAATCATCCTCTGTTGAATTTGTTTGCATTCCCCAAAAAGTGGAGCCCCGATAAGCTAAAAAAATTAAATGCTAATTGAAGGGAAAAAATAAAAAAGGACCATAGCAGCGTAAATAGAGGAAAAATCATCCTCTGTTGAATTTGTTTGCATTCCCCAAAAAGTGGAGCCCCGATAAGCTAAAAAAATTAAATGCTAATTGAAGGGAAAAAATAAAAAAGGACCATAGCAGCGTAAATAGAGGAAAAATCATCCTCTGTTGAATTTGTTTGCATTCCCCAAAAAGTGGAGCCCCGATAAGCTAAAAAAATTAAATGCTAATTGAAGGGAAAAAATAAAAAAGGACCATAGCAGCTGAGTTTGGGCGGGAAAACAAGAGTGGGGCTCGCTCAAACTCAGCTACTTTAGTATTAACTAGTATATATTACTCGTGTGATGCACGAGAAGTAACGACTGATTAAAGTTATAATGATTAGACAATTGATCAAAACAAATTTAAGAATATTAACAGAGAATTGAATATAACTTTAACAATTGATGTCAATTTAGTACAGAAATGAGTGTAAATCTTACATATATTATCTAAAACCTATTGTATTATTTTTCAACAAATTCTATAACTCTTCATTCTATTAATTTCATTCTAACTCACAATTTTTATTTTATTTTAACTTTTTTTTGTATAAAATTTGTAAATAGTATTGGAACCAAACTATTAATTAGTTTCACTAAATAAAATGATTTAGACCAAAATGCAAATCGTAAGAGTTAATATTGTTTAAAAAAAATGGAATTGATATTTTGTACTCTAAATTTTATTTAATTGAACACCTGGTCATGCCCTTAACATTAGCATGATCATTCTTGATATTCTAAATCAAGAATTTTTCATTAAAAATACACATTTCTTTCAACGGGCTGACAAATATTAAATAAAATATTTTTTTATCCCTTTTCTTTGCTTTGCTTTCAAAATATTTCTCATTTCCGTTGGAAAAATCTACATGTTTATAAAAATTTATACAATCGAAAAGAAATAAACTTGTGAAAAGCAATTTCAGCTTCTTTTATTTCTTTCACCGTATATACATCATTTTCCGACCAGAGATCTCTCAACTTGAGAGTATAAAAGAGAAGACAACAAAAGCAGAAACCATTCTTTGCGTTTCTTCATTCCTTTCACCTTTTAAAATTGTTTATCTCATCTCATGATCTTCATGTAATTCTAATTAATTTTAAAAAGTTAAAGTATAACCGTGCTTGAATAAAAAAGTTAATTTAAATTATTATATGGACTATACTAATTAAAGCACATTCTATTTTGCCGCAGAAAAAAAATTATAGAGTAAATATAATAATGCAAACAACTAAGGTCAATACCAACCATGCAACTATTTATTATCTTATTCATATAAATTTTCCATGTTTCCATTTTTTGAATTGCTTAAAACTAAAGAAAGGGAGCCAATCACCAGTCATCCAAAATGTTCTTGTAGAAACTAAAAGTGGGCAGAATATACACTATTCATAATATAATATTAACATCGAGCAAAAATTGTTAGACTTCAACTCACAGTAGAAACTAAAAATGACATAAATAGGTGTTCCCAGAACCTTTTGGCAATCAGTTTTATAAAATTTGAATTCACCCCGTCATCAGCCAAAGTAGCCTGCCCAAACTTGACTTGATGTTGGGCTTAGTCACCTTCTTATTCCTCAACTCATAACCAATCAAAGTCCTAAGAGGTACAACCGGTGCCTACTTCATTTTCTATAATACAATCTAGTTGATTTAAGTATCTTCCAAAAGCAATTAGATCATGTAAAGTCCTTGCCCCATGGTAAAATAAGTCTCAAAAGACTTAAATCTTGAATACCTTGGAGTTAAGCCAGATTTATTCACACAATCTACATTGATCAATGATGAACTCCCGACTATCTATACATAAGTAGAATGAAAAACTAAATTCTAATATTCACATTAAGCTCCAAGTAGAACCTATGTCACAAAATCCTCATTAATAAAAGGAATTTGAGCAAAAGAAAAAAAATCCAAGGCTTACACTGGATTATTGGAAAGAGAATACAAAGAAAAATGGTTGTCTCCTTTGCTTGATGCTTTTGTTATATTTTTTCCAGATCTTCCAGCAGAAGCAATGAGAAAACAAAGAAAATCATATTAAATTAACTTTCCACACAATACAAATTCAGTATACATATCTCACTGGTAACATTTCAACCATCTTAATACAAAGCAAAATCAACATGAATATCAAGTATATATCAATAAATTTATGGCCAATTGTTTCTGAACTTAGTCACAGGCTGCCAAGGAATTCACATAGACCAGAACTTTCCAGAACTAACAAATAGATAATGTAAAAATGTACCTTGAATTTGCTCAACTTGCTTCATTTTTCCATCAAAATGGGTAGAAATATATTAAAGTTATCTTCGGTTCTCTTTTGTCCCCGGTAATGTTATCATAAAATCTTAGTAAGGGTATCATAAAATCTTATCAAATGAATGAATTTTATTTTCAAAAAGAGCAAACAATAAAAAGAAATATCCACAAACTGAAAAAGAAAATCATAAAATTCTTGTGGATTTAGTCTATTTTTAGACCCATTTTTAGGACCCAAAACAGTGACTCCCCAGTGGGGTTCACATAAGGTAGCACCTTTAGATATAAACAAAGAGAAAATGCAAGAAATGTACCCCGAGTTCATCCAACTTGAGTCTATTTTTCGAGAGAATTGATAGAAATGTATTAACGCTATCTTCAGTTGACTTCGAATCTACCCTGTAAGCTTAAAGTAATTGAAAAAAGTAAATTATATCTTGTGAATTTTATCACACCAGTATGAATTTTAATTCATTAAATCATCATCGCAAAACATCCTTTAAGATAATCAGTGACTCATCGCAAAACATCCTTTAAGGTCCACTCGATTCTCTCCTCACTTTTTTATAACATCAGAATAGCTACTTAATTTTGTCATTTTAGACGGTTAAAAAAAATAATTTAAATACTTAAGAACTGACTATATTGAATTATCATCACTTCATATCTACTCTTTCTCCCATTCTCAAAGAGTACAACTGGAAATGATTGATCACAAACAATAAAATCTATATCAAAGGGAAAATGCTATGCAAAAATCAGAACCATAAAATCATACCACCTTCATGATGTTCCAAATTCTTCGACAAATCTGATACCCAAAGTGAAGATTGATTTGCAGGAAAGCACAAGCTCGAAGTAGCTAAAACCCAGAATAGAAATCTTGCTGGCCGTTGTCAGTATCAGTGCTGCGACGGCTGGAAAATAGAAAAATCTGGACTACCTGTCAATGCTAGCCGCCGAATACGATCCCTCCGGTGTGAAACCGCCGATAGAAAAGGAGAATCAAACACAAATGAAAGAAAATGTATGCATAGATAATAGGGTTTAAGGAAGAAAGAAATGGGATTGAGAGAGAAAGTCTGAGCATAGATCTCTGGTAGATTCTCTCTCTAGAAAATGAATGGCCACCTACGCGTCAAAGCATTCCAAGAATGACTGCCTGGTGTAGGTTCCAATGAATTAATTAATTAATTACCCAACAAAATTTAAGCTAGCCAAAATATATATATATATATAATAAATAAAAATACTATAGCTGAGCTTGAGCGGGAACTGCAGTTGGGGCTCCCTCAAGCTCAGCTGTTTTAGTATTTTGTATAGACTAGTTACTAGTTATTCCACACATGCGATGTACGGGAAATAACAACTGAGTGCAAGACTCAACAAAACAAATACAAAATTTGCAAAACTATCTTAATACAAATTTTAAAATTCAATAATAATACCTTTTAATTGACTCAACAGCATTAAGAGTCCAAAATTACAATTCATTGTTTCATTTTCAAACAAAATTATAAAATTACCATTGCGTGTTTGATTTTCCATGTTAGTACTAAGTGACTAATGGTTACTCAATTATTTATCATATATTATCAATCTATTTTATAGCTCTACCTCTAAATCAATTTATTGCATAAAAAAAGACTTGTCTTCAAGCCTTACGCACAAACCTTAAAGAGGCAAATCATTTGACAACCCAACTTTTGCCATCCCTGCCTATAATATAATTCAACAAACTTCTATTGCCAAAGAATCATCAAAGGACATAAATTCAATGCTTGGAACATAATAGTTAGACATTATTATCTTTGTGCATTCACATCAAACTATACAAAATATTAATTTACAAAAATTCTAGATCGGACATGAAAAATAGACATTATTATGTAACGTTCTTATGTGACACATTTGTATTGGATGATTAAAAAGTAGTCATATAATCATCACCCAATGAATGTGTGTCACATAAGAATGTCACATATTTATTTGACTTCTACATGTCTCCCTATAATTGCTCATTAATTTACAATCTCGTCAGCTACTGATTTGCTACAGAGAACATACCTTTAACCACCGTTAGAAAACTATCAGCTAGGTACGATTCTCGAAGCAAATCATAGAATATGCATATAACTATCATCCACTTCTATTGTTCTATATGTAGAGAAAACAGAACTGTTCTAATGAAAAATTACACGGTATATGTACCATGAATTAGAGAAAAGTACACTATATATGTACCAAAACTGGAATGAGGCCCGCTCAAACTCAGCTACAATAGTATTAATATTAATATTAACATTAATATTAATATTAATATAGATGGGAGGAGAGCTGAAAATGGCAGGAAAATGGTGGGAATTTCTCTATTTTGAGTTTTTGATTGTTGGAATTTATCATTTCTAACAAGATTGGAGTGGTGTTGAGGTGGGTATGTAGGGTCTGCTTGAGAAATTATGTCTTTATTTTTATTATTATCTCTACTGTTTTTATTTTTATTTTTTTGCTTTTACTTAAATAATAGTGCGTATAAAGATTATTTTAATATGATTTAATAGCGTTATTGAATGAAAATCATTGATGACGACCTTTTGTACAAATTTATGAAACACTAGAAACCCAAGATGTTGAAAAAAATGGAGACTTTACGTAAGAATTTATGAAATGTTAGGAACTTATGATGTTGGAAAAAAATATATTACTTATCTTTTCTATTTTTTATTACTAGATTTCATGGGTACAACTCTTTAAAATGTTACTACATAAAATATATTATAAAATTTCATTTAAAATGATACATGAATAAAAACTTATTAATACAGTTTCGATGATGAACGCTTAATGACTAAAAAGATTATTTAAAAAAAAAAAACAAATAAACATGCATGTCGGCCCGATTATTGTATCAACATCATATATTGAAGGGGCTCGGTAGTAATATTAGTCAATTATACTAAGTATCTTGTTGAAAAAATATGGCTAATCTTCAACATTAGAAGTAGTAAAATACTTGTAACTCTTGTGGTTGTCAAGCAATCCATTTAGCAAAATGTCCTTTGCATTAATGTGCTTCTCTACAATGTTCTTTTTCAGTCCAAACTCTGACCACTTGAAAAATAGGACCAGATCACAAAAAGTAAACAACCATGCAGTCAAACAAATCCCTTATCCTCTCTAAATATATGAAGTTTCACATATATTGTGCGATCGATAATTAACATATTCACCAAACATATTAGCTAATTTGAGCAATATTAGTAACTCACAAGCGCGTTGCACAAGAAGATTAATTTCAAAAAATATTAATTAATAAAAAAAGTTCAATATGTATCGTAAACAAAGAAGCTTAAGTCAGTTTGTTTATTATGTTTGAGCTGATACATTTTCTTTTGCAATTTGTGGAATAATGTTCTATTGTTATAGGCAATCGACAATCTAACAAAATTATACAAAAAACTCATAGTTATCAAAATCGATAGAAAACAAATGTATTAGCAGGAAACTGTATGTGAAAATATATTCATAGAGCTTATAATCCATAAATAGAATGACCAAAATTGTTGAATGGGAAATGGGCGAGAAATATTAAATTGGAGATGACTCGTGTTATACATTAATTAATAGATTTTTTTACCATTTTGGTCCTTTTTGTTTTCATTTAAATAGTAAAAGTATAAAGACCATTTTTATATCCTTCAAAAAAGATCATTTTTATAGGATCCAAAAAATTATTGGACAGAAAACGTAGACGAAGACAATGTGTGAATTTATAAAATGTTAGAGACCTATGGTGTTTAAAAAATTAATACGAACCTTATGCGTGAATTTTTGAAAGGTCAAGGACCAACGATGATGAAAAAGAGAATAGGGACCTATTTGCTACAAAGTGCAAAGGTTGAGGACCGTATGTGAAATTTACTCATTTTTTCTTTCCCTATAAATCAGTAATAAAGTTAAGATGGAAAAAAATTAGCAGTTTATAAAAGATCTCTTTGTAGTGGGTAATCAAAAGCTTGTTCCACATTAATATATCTCGATATCACATTAGTTTTATAAACTACTCATCACCCAGTTTATTGATTCATGAAAAAATAATAATAAAAAATTATCATGGTGAAAGTGCAAATAAATACAAAAATTGGTGACCTTTATTGCAAATACCCAAAAAAAAAAAAAGAAAAGAAAAGAAAAACACACGCAGGCACGGAATGGGCGGACGCGGTTCCATTATGACCGGGGTCGAAAAGAAAAAAAAAAAAGGGAAAACCCGCGAAGCCGGTCCAAGCTTACATCTGAACCGTCCAACTTCAACTGCCTGACCGCCGGACCCCACCCTTGAAGAGTCCCTTAAATTCTTGTACTGTTTAGACAAGTCAATTTCTGTATTGCTGCTTGGAAATGAGGAACGGCAGCGTGAACGCTCCGGCGGCGGTGGCGGTGGCCGTGAAGAGCTGGGAAAGCAAAGGTAGCCAGAGAGCAGTGCGGTGGGCGGTGGAGAATTTGCTGCCGAAAGCCGATCGTTTTGTTCTGGTTCATGTCATGCCGATAATCACTTCAATCCCTACTCCATGTATGAACGCCAAAGTTCCTAACCCCCCCTCTCTCTCTCTCTCTCTCTCTCTATCTCTCTCTATTCACATTATCCCATGTGCACTCTGATCCGGCACAAAATCAGATTGATTATGCAGAGTGCAGAATTGAGTTGTATGAATTGACTTATTTGAAGGTTTAAGTTTATTATTATTGTTTGATTTAATTTTTCCTTTTACTCGTTATAGAGAGAAAAGTTGCAGACAATGATACTGATGAGTGCTTATCAGAGATGCTCCAAATCGGGCAACAGAACGGGGAGGCTAAAATTTCATTGTAGAGGGTCTAGAGATTAGAGCGAAGAGAGGATAAATGGCAACTGAGCAGCTGCTTACTAGCCACAAGTGTTGCTTAATGAATGAAGTAAATCAACACGTTTAGTAATTCATTGGATGAATGAACTGAAAGAGCTTGCCTATCATATCTTTATCATACTTTTGAATCTCAAGCGATTAAATTGGCTGATTTAGTTATTTCATTCCTTCTCCTGTTCTAGCCATGCTATTCTGCCACATATGAAGAATCACCATTTCCGTGTCTTGAATGCATATGTGTAAAATCAAATACTATTCAATAAGGTTTACTGCATGTGATAGGAATTTTGTTGTGTCCTTGATGTATTTAACAGCAGGAAGTAGCATCCCATTCAATGAGCTGGATGCAAGTGTGGTGCAAATATATGTACAAGATATGCGGGCAAAATGTGAAGAGACATTTACACGATTTAAGTATTTGTATAAGATACCAAAGGTTGGTCTTTATCTTCCGATCTATCAGTCAGCAGTATACAAGTTAATCTTGAAAGTTAGTAATTTTGAACACACTGTAGATGGAAATTTTGTTGCTCGAAGGGGACAACCCGGCATTTCCACTTCTCAGATATATATCTGACTCAAGGGTGATGAGTTTGGTATTGGGCGCTTGCTCCTCAAATTATTTTAAAAGGTACAGTACTCTATTTACAGAAGGTGAATGCTTTATGAACTGATTGTTCAAAATCTACTTCCCCTGGGAGAAACTTTTAACCTTCTAGGAAGACAAATAGCAACAATAGAAAATACTTACTACTTTATCTACTATTACACGAGCGGCAAAACTAGAGGAACATACGATGCCAGTCCTTCTTAAGGCTCCAATTCCCTCTGGAATTCATGGTTTTTGTGTCCTTCTAGACATGATGACTCTGCAATTCAGGATTTATCAAACATGTTAGTGCGATCTTTTTCCATTCATAGCTTTTCTAGTTCCTTGTTCCATTAGAACTTTGGTGGAAATGCTTATTGATCTTATAAATGTTTAGACCTTCAATACTTGTAGCTATCTAGAAGACTGGTGAATAGATAACTAAGTAAAATTTGGAGTGCTTGGCTACTTTTGATTTATGGAATCCTCTTTTTTTAAACTCAAGTGCAATGTAAAAAATTTAACAGCATGTTTGAGTGCACCAACGATTAGTGAGTGTATATCAAAGTGTGTACATGCATTTAACATATGTAATATGCTATAGAGGAAGTTGGACAAGTGCTAATTCTACTTGTAATGATTCAGTTTGTATCTTTTGGAACATATAGTAGAACACCTTGTTTTACTTTGAAATTTAATTCAACATCAGTAAAATATCAACTCACTACCAAACAATAAAACTAAAAGTTTGACAGAGAGAAAACCAGTTCAGTTTTACAAATTCGAACAACAATGAAACTGCGGCGTGGTTCAGCTCAATAATTTGCCTCCCAACTTGGCTCATATATGCAGTAGTTCGATTTAATCAGATGTAAAATTGTAAACTATTCACATATCACGTGGGAGTTTAACAATTGAGAAGAGTATTAGCTGCTAACTGTTGCACAGACATGAAACAACACAGGCTTACTGGGGAGACATTTAAATTCCTTAAATTTTAAATTCATACATTATAACGTCATATTATTATTATTTTTTTTTTTGTACTTTCTAATTTAATATAGGGTACACCACACACCATATCAAACGCCTAGAGAATGCCAGTATACTTTGGAGCATCAGAAATTTAATATACATATATATATCCATATATATATATATATAATAGGATAAGTGCGTTTGGTTTATTAGATCCATGTCATAGTGTTCGAGGAGCTTTTGCATTCAACATAACATAGTTCATCTCACAACAGTCAACATACTAAGGTTTGTAATGAGATATGATTGAGAAGTGCATCATAGCTGCCTGAGAAATAAGATATGGAAGTGCAAACAGTTTATAATGGACCAGTTTGAAAATTTGCACCTACCGTCAATGTCTCTCCTTCAACAAATCCTAAAGATGTAGAGGGTCCATCTACTCGTAACAGCAGTCATGTTCTTATACTTGATTGGTCATCTTTTCTCTTCAAGGTTTAGTGCGGCAGAAATAGTTTCACTTACAATTGATGGTGACTAGTGTCATTCTGTTTTACGAATTCAAGCCATACCATGGAAGTCAATTCAATAAGATTTACAATGTAGACTCCGAACAGAGCAAGTTCTGGAATACTTCTCAAAGTTAGACAGTAGATTTTATCATGAAAGGTAAGGCTTAAACTCAGAGATGATCTCAAATTGTGGAATCAATTTAGCTGATGAGATGGAAAACCTATTTTTGCTAGCCCAAAGTATCAAAGTATTAGTCCTAACTCCTAATTGAAACTGATGAGGCATATACATTGAACTCGGGATTAAACTTATGTTAAGATAACTAGCGACGTTGTGGATAATATTTAGATATGTCAAAAGACACCTGGCTTAATGCCTTAAGACTTGTGTCAAGATAACTAGGGACATTGCGGATAATATTTAGATATGTCAAAGGATACCTGGCTTAATGCCTTAAACTTATGTCTATAACTAGGGATTTTGTGGATAATATTTAGATATGTCAAAAGACACCTGGTTTTATGCCTTAATAACCTTTTGTCTTGATTTCAGAAAACCCAAGCTAGCTCAGTACACTATGTTAGAATTTAGAAATCATCGACACTTGAAGTCGAGCCACTGAAGAACTTGAACCTTGACTTGGTCTGCAAGTTGGTGGGTGGTAGAAATTCGGAGGACTTTGGCACATTCTTATTACTTTGTTTTACATTTCATGGATGTTTGTTTTCTTGATACATGTTAGTTATTTTGTGCAAAATCATTTGTTTGCAATTTGATTTCTTTTACATCAGCTTTAGCACATATTTATTGGTGTCCGCATGATAGCAGATCTCTAACTAAGTTTTACAGGAAGCAAAAGGATTTGGAGGTGCCATCAATTGTTCTCAAACATGCTCCTGATAGTTGCAATATTTTTGTGATCTCTAAAAATAAGCTCACTACAAATTCACTGGATCATATATTAATTTCTGGTAGGTCAAAAATTTATCTTTTGATCAATTATCTGTATTATTTTTAACTTTGACTGTTCTCATTTTTGCATTCTATCAGATGCGAAACATGATCCTCCTGCAATTAGTGAACAACACACCAGCTTCTCTTCTTCCTTCACAGAATCCAACAACAACAAGAGCACCCAAGATCCTACCCACCAAATTTCCCCTGCACACATTGATGGAATTTCCTTCACATATTACACTGCTACAGAAAGAAGACATCAAATATCAGAAGATAGCATCTCAGATGTCCAGGCAATTAAGGAATGTACTCCATCTTCTACATACTTGGAGCAGGTCAATTGACTCGTAGCTTTGCTCTTCCATGCATATTTTAAGTTATATATATATATATATCCAGTTCCAAAAGATATACGTCTTTCAGGATGTTTTGCCTTACATTTTTCATAGGTAAGCATTATGTAATGATGATGTATGTTCTTACATTCAGGCTATGCTTCTTTCTGCAGTCAGGCATTCAGGCTGAAATAGAACGATTGCGCCTGGCATTGGAGAATACTGTCTCCATGTACAATCAAGCTTTTCATAGCCTCGTTCATGCACAGAGCAGCGTGAGAGCTCAATTAGTTTGAAGCATCTCCACAACAGTTGATATATGGTTGATTTCTCTTGAGAACTTTGGGGAATAATGCTTAGATGAAGCCTGAGGCAAAATTTATTTTGCACATGAAAAAGAATAATGTCCAAAATGAATAACAGGAGATGCTATATGGCACAGGTCCACTTGCTGTCTTCGGAATGGGATGAAGATGCAAGAAGAGTCAATGCTGCTCAGGAAAGGGAAGAAAGTTTAAGGAAAGTTGCCTCTGAAGAGAGAAAGAAGCATTTGGAAGCTGAGAAGGAGCTTGTAATGGCAAGAAAATTGCTAGCTGAAGAGGCGTACAAAAGGCAGATGGCAGAACTCAAAGCCATGAAGGAGTCATTGGAGAAACAGAAAATTGCTGATGCACTTTTATCAAGTGACTGCAGGTATAGAATGTACACAAGAAATGTGATAGAGGTTGCAACTGAGTTCTTCTCCGATGATAAAATGATTGGTGAAGGAGCCTATGGGAAAGTCTATAGTTGCAGCCTTGATCACACACAGGTTGCTATTAAAGTTCTTCGGCCTAATGCGTGTGGCAAGAAAGAGGAATTTATGAGAGAGGTTTGGCTCGTTACTTTTATTCCTATTCTGAGTGTTGTACAGATACTTGAGTCTTTTTAGTATACATTTTTCTAACAACTTTGAGAACGTGGGAACTATTTGCCATATTTAACTAGACTTTTCTGGTTTCAGTAAAGGACACCTCCAATGTTTTGATGAAAATTGCAAATTGCAGGGTTTAAATGCCCCCTTATCTGTTAATCTGCATAAAACACACAATGCATAAAAAAGCATACAGACAAATATGTGGCCACCAACTTTCAGGACCTTCCTCAGCCTTGGGTTGTCCCATCTTACTTTAGGGTGATGTTTCCTTTCCCTGATGTTCCCCTGTAGCAATTAACTCAACCAATTTCTGTATACTTCTGGTCTATTTGGGACCGGTTTAATGTACTAACATTTATAAACATCCAAACCTGAGCTGGCCATAGCGGATTAGAGACTTCCAGTGCGCCTGATAGGATGCATGTATCCTACGCGAACCAAGAGATGAAGACTAGGAGTAGATCATAATCTCCACCATATAGACCTGCTTTTGCTGGTTATTTACTTGTTTTCAGAAGCTACATCTCAAGTTACAAATCGATGAATCTCTAGGTGTTAACACCGGAGCATTCCAACTTGGTAGGAAAACAGAAAGACATTTTATCATGCTTCTTTGCATGATTTTTATTTCTCCCGTCTAGAAGCCTATCTCCATTCTCAGTTTGTTTGGTACCCAACTTATTGGAATTACAACCTTTAGAGTTTAGTCCCTAAGAGATTTCGAGATACCTTAGAAGATCTCAGGTGACTGGAGTTCAACGTGTGCTCTTCCGATCTCGCCACCCTCACATTGTTCTACTGCTTGGAGCCTGCCCTGACATTGGTTGTCTGGTTTATGAGTATATGGAGAATGGAAGCTTGGAGGACCACATAATTGGCAGAAATGGCAGACCTCCTCTTCCATGGTCTGTCAGGTTCCGTGTTGCTTTTGAAGTAGCATGTGGACTTGCATTCCTACATAACTCGAAGCCGGAGCCTATTGTTCACCGGGATCTGAAACCTGGAAATATATTGCTAGATAGTAATTATGTCAGCAAAATCGGAGATGTGGGCCTGGCTAAAGTAATTTATGATGATGTGCCTGACAACATCACAGAATATAGGGACTCCATTATTGCTGGTACCTTATACTATATGGATCCGGAGTATCAAAGAACTGGAACTCTCCGACCAAAATCAGATTTGTATTCTTTTGGAGTAATAGTTCTCCAGTTATTGGCTGCTCGTAGTCCCAACGGGCTTATTTTGAAATTTGAAAATGCTTTCTCTAGTGGTGCTTTCTCAGATATGCTTGATAAGTCAGTTACAGATTGGCCATTGGCCAGGGCTAAAGAATTGGCAATTATTGCATTGAGATGCTGTAATCTTAGATGCAGAGAACGACCGGACCTTGAATCTGAGGTTTTGCCAACTTTGAATAGACTTGCTACATTTGCTGATTCAAGTATCAGGGCAGTTAAAGAACATATTCCTGTACCTAGCCACTGCTACTGCCCAATTCTTCAGGTGAAAAGCTCAAAATCATGTACATGAGCTGGTTTTTGGTATTTTTGACTGCACCTGCATCTAATTCTTTATGTGTTTCCTAATGCAATATCAATGCAGGAAGTGATGGACAGCCCACACATAGCAGCGGATGGTTTTACATATGAGCATGAAGCAATAAAGGCATGGCTGAACCGGCATGACATCTCACCAGTGACAAGGCAAAGATTACAAAATAAGATGCTAACTCCAAATCATGCGTTAAGATCTTCCATTCATGAATGGAGGAGGAAACAGTTAACACCCTCACTACCCTAAATATAATCACATTGTTGCATTGCTTACCATTATCCGGAGAATGGTTTTCTATATGAAGGCGTAGTCTGACTTTCTGTGTACAGCAACAGGCTCAGAATGATCAGTCTATGCTATAGACAATTGCAATTGTACAAAGTTGCTAGGTTCCTTGCGAAAAAATGAGATACTTTTACCTGTTGGTATAGTGCTGTGGGAATTGGGAAATGGGAAATATTGTGTGAATAACTGAATATTGAGTGCTGTGATATGTAGAACAGTGGTTTATTATTTTTGTTTTCATGTGTGTTTGTGTTGGCTTTATCTTATTTTATTTTTTGGGTGGAGATCTTTCTGGTCAGTCTACAAAACCAATGATGGTTATTTTTGGGGATTTTTCTGGTATTTTGGTTTATATCGGGGTAAATGTTGTTGAAGTATCTCTACTCTACAACACATAATTAAAAGAGCCACTTTCATTGGTACTATTCACTTTTGTATGTTTTTTTCATTTTTCCTTTATATATATATAAATATTATGCCTTCTTTGTTTATTTCTTGCTTAACGAGTTTCTCTTATTTTTGTTCTTTGCATGATTATAATATAATTTTTAAGTAGAAGCATATGCAATATGATGTCAAATTAAAGATCTTAATGTGAATAATAATACGAGTTAACAAGTGAAAATAAATTATAAACATACCATTCGTATTATCTAAAGTAAAAGTTTTACTTTATACACTTTATTTACTTCTTATCAATATTCTTATATTTTAAAGTTGGTTATTATTAGAGTCCAATAATAATATTTATTATAGGAGACCATTCATTATAAACTAAATTCATGATGTGGCGGAATGTGGTAGGACGTGTGACTAAAAGAACGTGTGTTAATTTTTTTATTAAATTACGTTATAAGATTATGAGTTAAGCAACGATTGGTTCTAAATTATTTTCAAATACAATTATATTATATGATTTATGAATTTATAATTTAATTCATTTGATCATACATTATTAATTTCAATTCGAGATTATTTTCTTATAGTAAAGTAAAAAGTGATAAATATTAAATTTTTCTAATTAAATAAATTCAATTTATAAGTTCTATTAGTTAGTTAAATAATATGTCAACTAATGAAACTTTTCATAAATCAAAAATTCTAGGGTGACATGAAAAAGAGACATTAATGGGTGATATTCTTATGTGGCACACTTGTATTAGATGATAAAAAAGTAGTCATGTAATCATCACTCAATGAATGTGTACCACATAAAAATGTCACTCATTAATGTCTCTTTTTCATGTCTATCTAGAATTGCACTTCAAACATACAGTTATTCTTATAAAACTTATTTATTTATTATTAGTAAAATTTCTTTTACAATTCCAACTGACATCGTGAAACGCATGATCTCAACTAGTTGAATTATAAGTGCTTGTTTTCTATCAAATCGTATTGTTTGATTGACAAGTGAAGGCTAGAATATGACGTACGTGGTATGAATTTTTCTTTTTCTTAATTAATACTATCCAATCACGTGGATGATGATTGTTATTATATATGAATTAAAATTGGAGGTAACAACAAGTAAGAACGGGCACGTGTGGTTAAAAATGAACATGGAAATTAATTGATTCTAGTTTAAAGTTGATATAAAAGTAGTCATTATTTATCTCTGACGTCTAAATGTTATAGTGAAAGGTTCTTTACATAAAATTCACATTTTGTAATAAGGTTTTGAAAAATACTTATTTAATTGAAAGTAATTGTAAAAATACCATTTTTTTATTTTAAAACTACTCTAAACCAATTTTAATTTAAAATTCAATTCTTTATTCATCTATCATTATTAATTATTATTTTTTATAACTTATAATTATACTAATAATTAAAAGCCCTAATTTTTTCAATAAAGAAGTAGTCACCTTTACTATTGCCGCCGCAAACTCTTTCAACTCCGAACTAACAACAACTGTCGTTGCCACCACAAACATAGTAACAAATGTTACCACTCGGAAAATAAATGTTACCATTTAGAGAGCAAATGTTACCATCCGAAAAATATCGCATAAACCAATACAACCAGGAAATGGTAACAAAAGAGTTAAAAAAATAATAAATCAATCAATCAAAAAAGGGTAACATTAACGGTAAATGGTAACAAAACAAACTTAAAAAAAAAAAAAAATCAAAAGAGAAATAGAACTGGTACAACAGGAATGGTAACATTAAAAACCAAGAAAATCAGTGTGGTAACAAACGCTCATAAGTGGTAATAAAAACAATAACAAAAAACTAATAAAAATAAAAAAGGGGAAAAAAAGAAATTCATAACAAGTCTGAAAATGAAAACATGTCCGAAAATAGTAGCACACCAGAGATTGGTTTCACCGTTAAATGAAAATATTAATTATAAATAAAAAATAAAAAATGGAAATGTGAGAGTTGCTATGTGCCGGTGACTGCAGCAGTTGCCGCGAACAGCAGTGGTCACAGCATAGCAGTTGCCGACAGAGCCTGGGGGGAGGCGGCGCCTCCCCTTCTTTCAACTTTCTCTTTCCATGGTCTCAATCGATAGGTGGTTGTGGTGGTAGCGGCGGCGGCTAGGGTTCGAAGAGTGTGATGGTGATGAAGAATTTATAGATGGTGGTTGGGGTTTTGGTTTTGTGAGATCGGATGTGTGTGTGTATACCAATAGTAAAATTAAAATAGTATAATAATAATTTAATCATAAAAAGATAAATAAAAAGGGGGTATATTTACAATTATTTTTGTTCAAATGTGTAAAAATAGTTGTCTTACTAAAAGAGGCTAAAACCTCTAATTATTGACTTCAGTCCATCTCAACAAACCTTTTCTCGATCGACAACGAATAATGAGTCTAAAGTGGAGCTTGGACGCCAAATGGCCCAAATCTATACATCTGAGTTGCATCCATTTCTGTCCGTCTTTCTACTCGTTTGCCGCATGTTCTACATTCACATGGATCTTAAAGTTGTTAATATTGAATGAGAATACGTAACCAATTTTAAATTTAAAAGGCACGACACGTGGAGTACATCAACAATGCTACGAATATATTATATATGTGTGTGTGTGTGATGGATTATGAATGTAAATAAGCAAATGCTAAAAATGATTACTACTGTCTTCCAAGGGCTTCAACATATAATTTTGACAATTGAATGATCTTCATAAAAAATCCACCGTCAACGCCTTGTCTTTATCAGTTGCAGCAGATTATTATTTGATGACAACTTTCATCAAATATCAGTACAAAATCCATTGGTTTGGTCAACCTATATAATATATAGCTATATGAAACATGTATTTGAAATATAGTACTAATTTTTCTTGTATTTTTTATTATAATAATCATTATTAAATAAAAACTTGACCCTTAATTTAGCATTGATTCATTCATTCATTAAAATAGAATACAGAGTGCATGTGGTATAATCTTTCATGACGTGACGTTAAATACTAGTATATGATGTTATATTACTGTGGTAAATTAATCAAATCATACACAACATGGTGTAGTCAAAATTTAATTTTAAAAGGTGACTTGATGTGGTTTCAAATTTTTAAACAATTTTTTTTATCGTTAATTATTTTTTTATCTATTATTTGTAATTTTCTTTTAACTCTTCACATTTCCACCAAAAAAAAAAAAGAATCAATGAAATGAAATGAAATAATATCACTTATTAGACAACCTGTAAATTGATATATTATTGCCAACCACACGTTTCACTGTAAAAACCAACAAAGTCTAGCATATTATCTTAAATAATTAGGATAATGATATGCGTCCACTCCGCATTCACTATATTGAATTCCTTATATATCGCGATAAATTAAGATGTGTAGCATAGTCCAAATAATTATTATAGAAAGAAAGTGGTTTAAAAGAGGATTAAAAGAGGCTGCAAAAATAGTTTTTGCCGTGGTTGAGAAATTATTTTCATTTAAACGTAGAAATAAATTTTTTTGATAATGAGTTGTTAAAATTTGTACAGTACATGTGAGTCTCTTTAAATATGAGTTTTTAAGGTAAGTTTGATTATTTAAATATTGTATTTTAAATTAGTTATTATTATTTTGCTAGTCGACTAGTAAATTAAAAAACTAGACTAAAAATCAAACTTACTTAGAGCTTGTTTGATGCTCTTTATTTGTGAAAATGTGAAGAATTTATAATAAGAAGAGATATAGAATGTGTATTGAGAAGGTAAAAAAGTGAAAAATATGTGGTTGTAATTGAATAGTTATCAAATCAAATGTCAAATCAGTGGTATGTAAAATTATAAATTGGTAAAATAAAGAGTATCAAACAAACTTTTAATTCACACATCTAACTGAACAATTATTACGCGTTACATGAGTAAGAGTTTATATAAAACATAAAAGGACCACAAAAATTATTTTAAAAAAAAAAAAGAAAAGAAAAAAGGGAAGAAGTAGAAGAAACATCTGAGTAGGACAATTTTATGTTTGGCTGATTAAACAAACCATCAATCAAACAAATAGAAACATGACTCAAATTCCTGTTTTTAATGAAAGTGCTCATCAACTTCCTTAATTTCCCAACGTGTTTATTATTCAATGTTCAAACATCCATCCTAGGAAGCACCTTGTATATTCCCCTTACTACGTTCCACGACGCGTTGATCAATAATAATTAATTAAACAATAATGATACGTACATAATAATAATTAATTAAGTACAGTATATCGGATTTAATTGACCAATGATTACTAAATTTGGGATTAATTTCAAGTTGACCTATCATAGTATTTTACTTGTCAGTCACTAAATTATTAGTAGTCTCACAATTGACTACTCTATCAATAAATGTAAAGTGACTGTCTATAATTTCCTTTCCGGTTTAACTTATTGGACTAGAAACACGTTTCTTGGTTAATGTTTTCAAAAATGTCTTGGTGAACATTTGATGGATCAGAATTAGATTGGATAAAAATGTAGTATTACAAAATTGAGTATATATCAAAAATAGATTGTATTGATTATTTTTTTTAACAACATGAAGCAAATGAATACGAAACCATACCGAATAAGATAAGTCGTGTATACTATCTTATGTGAAAGTAAATTTAAAAAATATTGTATTTCTTAATCTATTTAAGGCCTTCTAATTTCGAGAATTCATGTAATTATCTATTTGACATGCTCTTATATAATTATAAATTGAATTATTTTGGGGGCCATTAGTTTTACTAAAAATTGAAAAGCACAATTCTGTGTTGTTACATAACCTTTTTTTTTAAGGCGTCATTTGAAAAATAGAATAATAGAATAATGGTTTATAAGATCTATTTGATGCGTCTAGGTATGCTAAAAGTAGAATTTTGTCCCTAATATAGGATTTACACTATTAGCTATATTGTGTCGATCTACGTTGTTTCAGTCTTTTGATGAAATCGTCAATAAGTACGGCGGCTAATGTGACAACAAAAAAATGAAAAATACTTTAAAGGACTAATTTGAAGATTTTGTCAAACATATGTGACCATCGAAGAAATCACCTAAAATCAAAAGAACAACACTCCGAGTAGGGTCTTCGTCAGCAACTGCCGAAGAATCTTCCTTAGTACCGCGTTCGCTTTCACACGCTTCCTTAACCCATTGTAGCCCTCTCCTTATATATATTCCAATCCCCTTCATTCTTCCTTCCATTCAAGGCGTTTCACATTTTTTCTTCCTTTTTGTTCAATTGAATTCAATCCTTTAAACACTTGATTTTGTACTGATTGATAGCCTTTTCATGGAAATCTCTTCTTCCCCATTTCAAGAAGATTTCTCTTCTTTAAACTGGTTTAATTCTGTTCAAGAATTCGAACCCTGTTCTATTCCTCCTGTTAATCCCAAAAAGCGCCCAATAAATGATAGTTTTGTCGAGGAGGAGAACGAAGCATCCTTGCAGGAAATACTAAGTAAATTGTTGGCTGTTGATGACAGCCCACAGGAAAATAAACAATCCCAAAAAGCGAACAACAGTTTTTCAGTGCAATCCGATTCGTATTTTGATTTTAAGCAAAATGATCCAGAAATGAATGGGGGCGGAATTTTTTCTGAGTACTTTCAGGAGGATGATGTTCCTAAGAATTTGGATTTTGCTCATTCTTCTCCTCCACCAAAACGGTCACGGGTGGAGACCAGTAGTGGCGCCGCCGTGTGGGATGGGTCTCCGGCCGTGGCCAGTGGTGGCGCACAGCGGAGATTGTGGGTGAAAAACCGGTCTAATGCTTGGTGGGAGCAAGTTAGCAGTCCGGATTTTCCCGAAGATGAGTTCAAAAAGGCCTTTCGAATGAGCAGAGCTACATTTGATATGATCTGTGAAGAGCTCGAGTCCGTGGTAACAAAGAAAGATACAATGCTTCGTTTGGCTATTCCGGTTCGTCAGCGAGTGGCCGTTTGTATCTGGAGACTGGCCACTGGCGAGGCTCTTCGCGAGGTGTCAAAGCGTTTTGGACTAGGAATTTCGACTTGTCATAAGTTGGTTTTTGAGGTTTGTTCGGCGATCAGAGATGTCCTGATGCCTAAGTTCTTGCAATGGCCGGACGACAAGAAAATGGCAGAGATGAAACAAGAGTTTGAATTGCTTTCGGGGATCCCAAATGCGGTTGGTTCCATGTACACTACTCACATTCCGATCATTGCTCCAAAGACTAGCCTATCAGCTTACTTCAACAAGAGGCATACTGAGAGGAACCAAAAGACTTCTTATTCAATCACAGTTCAAGGAGTTGTTGATCCAAAGGGAGTTTTCACAGACATTTGCATTGGTTGGCCTGGTTCAATGACTGATGATCAAATCTTGGAAAAATCCGCTCTTTCCCAGAGGGCGAATCGAGGAGCTCTGAAGAATGTTTGGATAGTTGGGAATTCAGGGATTCCATTAACGGATTGGACTCTGGTTCCTTACACTCATCAGAATCTTAACTGGACACAGCATGCTTTTAACGAGAAAATCAATGAGGTTCAGAGGGCTTCGACTGAGGCATTTATGCTCTTGAAAGCGCGATGGAGCTGCTTGCAGAGGAGAACAGAGATGAAACTTCAGGACCTTCCAGTAGTCCTAGGAGCATGTTGTGTCTTGCACAACATATGTGAGATGCGAAACGAGGGACTGAATCCCGAGCTGAAGTTTGAGTTGTTTGACGATCCAATGGTTGTCGAAAATGGCGTTAGATCAGTAAACACGATGCGTGCTAGAGATCAGATTGCGCGCAAGCTCTTGCACCATACCAGCTTTCTGTAGTGTTCTTGAAATTTTTGCTAGTTTGGTTAGTGATTCAATTCTTTCATGACTTCTAGTGGTCATATAATAGTGAATAATTTCTTGGAAATGGAAGTAATTCTTTGATGAAATGTAGATTATTCATTCTTGGTTTTTAATGAATGGATATATACATGAAGAGATTGCCATGGAATTGCAAGTTCAATAAATATATCTTCTCCAACATTGGATAACTTATAGGGCCACGCCGTTTTTGGATTTTTTTTTTTTTTTTTGGGGGGTGGGGAGACTTATTGGGACTTTACATGCCTGGTGTTGCAAGAAAAACTTCACTAACACCGTGCTCGAGTTCGAGCTCCGTTTTTCGTCTTCAAGGCAACTTGATCTTGACGTCTCTGAGCTATGTAGTTACTATTCATTATTAGTAATGATGTTCACCATCTTATGATGACATTATAGCCAGATTAAATGACAAGTCAAATGAAATATAAGACATGTTATCCATTTGATCAATTGTGATAAATATCATTACTTGATCGAAACAAATGAGAATCACCACATATGATCTATACCTAATAAAGGCGAGTTTATTTATATAAGATTGAACTATTATTCTTTATAGAAGATCTCAATTCTATATAAGCAACAACTATAGATAAGAAAAAGAGATGCATATGTATTATTATAAAATGTGGATCAGCTGTCTATACCCCTGCCATGTGTCCTGAATCAGTTACATGAGAAATGAGGGCATATTCATGATTTGTGGTATGAGCACTCTTTTCTTCACCTCCTTACCCATTTTTCAGTATCCGTGTAATGTGCTCATAGACTTGAGTTGGACCGAGCTACACATGTTCATTCTCTGTTCATACGAAGTACTTATAACTAATCAAAAGCTCACATATGTGTTCAAATACGTTAATTTAACAATAAATTAGACTCCTACATTAATATGTCAGTTCTTGATTTTGTCGACGAGAATTAAACAAGTACTGTTAGAGTAAGTGTAGAAAGTGCAGGCTAACTGTTGAGGAAGTAGTTGAGATTATGTTACAATGCGGAGGTGCGGTTGTGATGTATAATTGTGACTAAATTGTGACACGGTCGTGTGATGTCAGTAATAGATTGTGACAAGTTGATGTTATGTAATTGTGAATAGAACACAATATTTTGTGACCAAATAATATGTGACTCAGATTTTAATTCATGCGACCACCTGAATTTTGGCTAAAATTATGAAGCTTGTCAAATGTCAAAAGTTTCCTTTTATCAAATTTGCCCTTTCCACGTCACCTCTGAGAATCCGGTATTTGGGCCGTCCAACCTACTTTAGAGGAGCCCGTTTCATTAAGCCCGTATCCGGCCCGGTCCATTTGCCTACAACGTTTCTGACAGCTTACTGCTGTCCGGTCCATTGAGATTATAGCAACTCTGATACTGCATTATTACCATTTTCATCCGGGCTTGAATTCGGGCCTAAATCCGGTGCAAGTAATCAATTTTTTCTCAATTAATTCTTCTACCGACCTCTCCACCACCGATCGACGACTCCGTTTTCCGTTGATTTTCTTTTTGAGGTATTTATTTTTTAACAATTTTTTTGGCGCAATTTTAATCCTGAACCTATTCTTTTGAATTTTTAGCGTATTGAATTCTTGATATGTGTGTACAATATGTGTGGATAATTTTAAAGTTCTCATCGATATTCTTAGTATTGTTTTTCAAAACCCTAATTGAACCCTTAGCTGTTTGATTTTTAATGACGTTTTATTGATCATTTCCTAGTTTTTGATGCAGATCACCCGTGTTCTTCAGATTCTCAGAGTAGTTACATATTATAAAAATTTCGGATATTCTGCTTTCATATTGTTAATTATTTGAAAATTTATTTGATCATGGAATGTAATGGTTAATGTTATTCATTTGGATGCTTAGGTGGTGGGTTATATGAAATTAAGTGAGTTTTTTTATATGAGCACTGGATAGAAAGGGTTAGAAGTTAAGAGTGACTTGTAGGGGTTATCTTTGATCATTTCAGTAACATTTATTGTTGGTCTGTTCGTTTTGGGAATAAAATTTCAAAACCACCAATAGGTTTTGAGGTAAAACAGCAATTTGTATAACCTACACGAGAAGCAAGTGATGAAAGAGTTGAAAAGTTGTGGGATTTGTTATTAGTCACTGATATCAATTAGTCAAAGAGGAATCATTAATGCTAACTTGGAACTTGGGACTCGGACCTTGGACCTTTTTGTTGTTATTTACTTAACATGAATTTGGTTTGGACTTCTTTATAGCACTAGTATGGAAAGATTCCATTTTGCTATGCTATTGATGATATGAACTATCAGTCTAGACCGTCAAAGTTGGTTCAACCGTTTCAAGATTCATTAAAAATTGATTCTGCATGAGGTTCAATCAAGACAAAAAATCACAGAAAACGTGGTGTATTCTTCCTGCATTGTTTTCTTCTTTGGAAACTAATAGATATATGCCCACACGAACAGTTGTGAAACTCTTCCAAGTTGCTTGAATGCCCTGCCAGTGCGCTTTTTTTCTCGTTTCATATGGGTTTCTCTGACCTTTTTAGAATAAAATCTACCTTTTTTGATTTTGTGATCCAGTCCGAGCTTTATTTAAGTTTTCCATTTTCTTTGCAGGTCTCTTATTTTTCTGCAGTACAGTTAACAATTTGAGTTGTGATTTCATGCGCCGTTGATTGTAGTACTACAATATTGCCATGCACAACTGTGTTAATTGGTTTTCTAACACAGAGTGCTTGTCGACATTAATGCAATGTCAGCTACTAGTAAATTTGATCCATCTTCTGGTAGCCCAGACAGGCCGCTATACTCATCTGGGCATCGTGGATCCTATGCTTCCGCTTCTCTGGACAGATCGGGTAGCTTTCGCGAGAACATGGAGAACCAAATCTTATCAAGTCTTCCAAACATGACAAGAAGCAGTTCGTCTGTAACACAAGGGGATGTGATGAATTTTTTTCAATGTGTGCGCTTTGATCCAGAGTCAATAGTTGTGGACCATAAGTTGAATCGTCCCGTGGCATTTAAGCGACTTGCAACTGCTGCCGTTGGCATCCCGCTAGAAGATTCTTCGCCTGGCTCTTCAAAAAGCAAGCCACTGCCTTCTCCTTCGTCAGATGATCTTCGACGACTTAAGGCTGGCGTACGGGATGGCTTTACTAAAGCTAGGTAGTTAGTGTTCACTTTTTTGGTTCTACTTCCTTTGCCTTTTGTTTGGACTTTCACGAAGGATGGTTTTTTAACTTATCAGGGAACGAGTAAAGAGACTTAAAGATTGTTTATCTCTAATCAACCAACGTTTCCCGACTATTCCATCAAGGAAGAGATCCCGTCTTGATGCCTTGTCAAATGACCGATCAAATGCCTTGTTACCAACTGATCGGTCAGTTGCAGGGATGAATATTGGAAAAATGGGATCACAGAGTCACACCAGTTCCAGTAGTTTTGAGCTGGAGCAACAAAGAGCAGAAGGGAGGACAAAAAATGCCATTCCAAACAAGCGTACACGAACTTCTATGGTAGACCCAAGGGTTAGTACCATTTGGTTCCTTATTTGATTCACATTCATTAAGATACTCTTGCTTTATATGGAATCTATGTGGTGGACTTATCCAATTGGTTGCTCCTGTTGAGTGCTTTTTCCATTTAGCCCCCGATTATACTGTAATGATTAATGATTATGGATGCTAGTGTTATAATGTTCTTCCCATTACTTGTTAGCGCCTTCTATTTTATTAGATCTTTTAGTATTATGAGGTTGTAATAACTAATAACCTATTCTTACTCTCAATTATGCAGTAATTATATCCTACTATTTTCTTACTGTTTTGAAAGAGAGTATATCAAGATAAGCATTAATTTTTAAGGTGTTTTGCTCAGTTCTCCTTTTATTTATGAATTCTTGGTTGATCACCTTTTGGTCCATCTTATGATTTTCTTTGTGGTTGAAACTAATCTCTTTTAACTTGCCCTTGCTTTCTCTAGTGTCTCTTCTTTATTTATTCATACTCAACATGAGTTTCAACGTTTCTTGGGTGGAGTTTATGTATGAGCTTTTGTTGTTTTAGATGGATATACGGGCAAATACACCTGCAAGGGCAACTGGAGTGTTGGACAAGGACAGGGAAATATTAAGATTTCCTAATAGCAGTATGATTAATGGTGAGGATCGAACATCGTCCCTTACTATTGATGGTTGGGAGAAATCAAAGATGAAGAAAAAACGTACTGGAATAAAGACAGACGCTACTGCAAGTTCAACAGGGATAAAACCTGCTGAGGGGTACAGGGAGTCTAAGCAAGTTATGCAGCCACGACCTCCTATTGATGCCCGTTCAAGGACAGCTGATTCCTATGGCTTCAGGTCTGTTGCTTCTCAAACTGTTACAGGTTGA
>CAVNYN010271291.1:0-54198 GCA_963692815.1 Nyctanthes arbor-tristis
ATCAAACACCTAGTAGGACACACAAGTAAATTAAGATTTTTAACTTGTATACATACATATATATATATATACACACATATACACACACATATAGTTGAACAGACAATAACATATGCGGGGTACAATAAAGCTTGACTTACATCCTCTTTCTGCTCTCTCAGTTCTCGGAGCCGTTCTTCCTCCAGCCACTTGGCCTGCTCTGCCAGTTTCTTTTTGTAAGCACTTGTAACAAACTTATCTTTATCAGCATACATGTGCTCATCTTTGCTTCTCTCTTTGGCTAGTTTTCTCTCGTAAACTATCTCATGTTCTCGTTCTCGTAATTTTGCCTTTTCAATTAGCACCTGAATGTATTTTGGCTGCAAGAGATAAAAATTAAAAGAAGATTAATAAATAAACTTCTGATAATTTATGGTATCTCTTGCACAAAGGCATAAGTTAACAATGCATCATATAATTTCATAGAGAACTGGACTCTAAAATAATGCAGAAACTAGCAAATTCCGATGCAGAACACAAGAAAAGCATCAAATAAACCATCATTTATTGTTTTTCTTCAAAATATTTCCAAAGATGTTGATCCACTCTTCCAGAAACCATGCTTAACAGAATTCTAGCAAGACCCCAAGAAGAGAGACTTCTTCGAAATGTGTTCAATTTTAGCGAAAATTAGTAGCTTATCTGTCCCAGTGGACCCAATATACTAGTGGCTAACCAGCCATTTGGAGAAGTGCTTTCAGCCAGTAAACATTTATAGTGTGTTCTTGGCTCTCGGGAGCTTTGATTTAAGTTTATCTAAATCAAAAGTTAGTCAAAAGTCAAACTTTTATACCAACCACATATTCTCCCATAATCGTTTTTACATCCCCATCACACATTCCCCAAAAAATCAACTTTCAACAAATCTACTTTACATAAATCTGTCTAGAACAAGCTTTTAAGGTTTCCACCAGGCAGGGAAGAGTGCTGCTTTTGAATGAATACATGATGCACCCCACAATCTGATGACAATTTACAGAAAATCCAAATCTAGAACCAATTACCAGACCCCCCAAAATACTAAACAAATCCATTGAACAAGACTAAAGGCTGGAGCTGGAGCACCCAGCGAAGTTCACCCAAGAACCTTGCTTATACGATACTCATATGGAGAAAACCATACATTTAGGCAGAAATTTATACAATCTTTAACCATCATGTTAAGGCAGAATCAGATCAGGGTCAATTAAAAATTCAGAAACCCATCATTCTTGGGTTTTGTGATCTGACCGAGTACTGTAGTAATTACTGCAAAGTTGTTGACCCTTATAGATCTCCGTTGTGCCCACAGACTTGCTACTTTATGATTATTCGGTTTATTTCTAAACCTGTGTTATGAGATAAGATTCACAACCACAGAATCAACATAAAATCTTGCAGCATGCCTCTGAGGATCTTTATAAAGCTATCGATATCTAATTGCTCTATTCGTTCAAGATGATTATACAGAAACTTAACTTGACAATTTCAAGTTACAAACCACTGAAACCATCGGGCTTAAATAAACAGAGCCATCCTTGCCTCTTTTAAATTAAAAAATTGAACTCCACCAGAAGCATAACACCAAGTATATACACCTTCCCAGAATTTTTTGACATATATTAACTGAATGCAGAAATCTCAATTTACCAAATTATCTTCAAGAAACATACTCCTAAAGTTCAAAGCTAGAACACACCCATTCAGTACCCTTTCCAACAATCACATGGGAGTTTGCTTATTTGGATCCATTCAATGTTTCCATTTTCTTTCCTGTACTCTGAAAATATGTAAAAGCTTTGACTTCAAGATATATGGCTAAATATTAAGTATCCTATCAAACAATTGTCCAGGAATTCAAAATCTAGCACCGTTAGCATTCTAATTCGCCCCAAATTTTTCTTGTTAAATGACAGCTGAATATATATTATAATAACCAATATGATATGATACTTATTACGTTTATATGAAGCAAATTACTCCAAATATGAATTTGCAACTCACAGAAATTACAAATACCTTTCTCTCCTGGTGATCCTGCACCACTGGCTTAACTGCTTTCTCCTTCATCTCATCATACACTCCATCATAATCAAACACTGATGGGTCCTCTTCAAGAGCCTTCTTATGCTGCTCTTCAATCTATACAAAATTCAAACAAGGTATATAAAGGGAAAATTTTTTCTTGTAAGATGGATCTAAAGAAAATACAAGTAAATAGAAGTATGATTTTCAGAGAGTAAACTCACATCTTTTAGAGATTTGTTTTTAGAGGCTTGGCGCAAAATGTCTCTTTCAACAGTATCATCGTCGTCCTCATTAAAACCAAGTGTAGTAGGAAGCGGAGGTCTTGTGGGCTGCTTTTTCTGCTGGGAAGGTGGAACTCTTAGTTGCAACCCATACTTCTTATTGTTCATTTTCTTCTCTTGGTGAAATTCTTGATGACTGAAAACCTAACAATTGTTTAAGAAAGAAGTTTGAGCATTATTGAAGGAATCAAGCCAATCACAAGTAGGGGGGAAAATATTCTCCAGATTGGTCATTCAATTGACAATCTATTCCTATATTATAACCAATTATCACACCCAAATCAAATACAACAAAAAGGATAGAACCTCTAAGCAAGCTGAAAAGCTAACTACAGCAAAAATCTACAGATAACGCGATTATCAAAAGACTTCAGCAAAGTTTGAAAAATGCTTAAAATAGGGTACCCACGCATTTTATTTTTGTGAAGAAACACAAGCGAAAGCCTCAAGCCGTAAGATTGACAGGGCATTGGTAAAACATTTAATAGCACAGTAAATTTTAAAAAATGCTTACTTGAGAACCAGAAAGCATCTTGAAAAACTTTAAGTGGAAATATTTAACAAATTAAAATGTTTGGCTTAAAAACGAACATAAAATAAAATATTAACCTAAAAATATGACTAGCCGTGCAGAACTAAAACTAGATAAAAGCCTGTACCCAATTTCTGGATACAGGTTACCTTCAAAAGAAAAAAATAATAGGAAAGTAAAACTTCAAAACCCAGTTTAAAGAAAGACGAGACAAAAGAAGAGAAGAAGAAATTGCCTGTACCCTAGCTCTGGTTATCGACCGTTGAATCACCCACCAGAAATCGCAGAAGATTCGCCGGAGAAGATGAATTGGCAAATTGCAGATGGATTTAATTCAGAATCCAATACAATTCTACTTTGCGGAATAATGGTGAAGGTTAATTTCATATATGGTCTCTAACCTTTGCAGTTCCTATCATCTAGGTCTCTAACTTTCTTTTCAATATCATATGTCCCCAAACCTTTTATAAATTCACTTATAAAGTACATTTTCTCTATCTTACTTTTTAGATTAAAAAAATCTAAGAAATAGTTAAAATAAAAAATAAAAAGGAAAATAAATTTTTTTCATATACCTAACTACCTACTCACGTAACTTAATCAGAAATTATAAATACTTGCAGTATTTTTCTTTTTTGAAAAAACCCTCATTTTTCCTTCTATATCTCACGCTTTATCACGCGTTGATGGTGCTTTTATTGTGGATTGGTGCACTTTGTCACATTTAAATTAAACCCATTGCCTGCTCTTGAAGCTATTTCAAGCATTACACTTTTTCCTTGTTCAAGTCAACTTATCGCCTCATTTTTGCTATTCGCTTTAATATATCACATAATTAGAGTATCTCAAATACAATAATGTCAAAGGAATATCTTTTGAAAAATGACAAAAAAAAAATGTATATGCGACACAAAATGCTTGACATTGTCAAAATGTAGTTAACAATATTTACCATTAATATAATAAATCACTACAACTCTCTCTATTTATTTGTTCCTAAAAATATAATAATACGTTGTCACATTTGCCCATCAACATTATTGTAGTAGAGAAATTTTTTGGTGTAATATGTCGTCTTTTACCACGTACGAGCAAAGTTGTCATTGTTGCATTTTATAAAGGGGAAAAATTAAATAAAGTACTTGCAAGAGGTAGAAAGAGAAAGGGTAATTTACACCTAACGTCAACAACCTTTCAAGTATTAATAGATCACGTTTTCAACTTTTATTTCTCCTTTTGTGGGTCTTCAACCTTTTAAGATATCCAAGTCTAAGTCCTGGCAAAAGAAATCATCTATTTTCTCCGTTAAGTTGGGGCATTTTTGATAAAATACAAAAAATTAAATATTTTAATTAAAAAAAGAAAAATGGAAAAAATGGGGGAGACCCTTGCTACTGGAAATGGCAGCCTCGACAGCCTTTTGGGGTGGGGAAGTCTCCCCTGTGCTGCCAGAAATGGTGACAATGGCTGCTATTTCCGACAGCCAAAAGGAGGAGTCCCTCTCTCCCCATTTTTTTAAATTAAAATATTTATTCTTTTGTATTTTACAAAAAATGCCTCCAACTTAATGGAATAAATGGATGATTTCCATTGTTAGGAACTTAAATGGGGATTTCTTAAAAGATTGAGAACTCACAAAAGGAGAAATAAATGTTAGATGCGTGATCTATTAATACTTAAAAATTAAGGACGTTAGTTGTAAATTACCCAAAGGAAAATAATCCAGAGAAATAAAAATAGAAGACCTCATCCATCCGAGAATTTCATATCATTCTACGAACCCTTTTGAAACTGTCGGGAACGCACTATTTCCAGGTGAATTGAAGTCTCGGCTGTTCTTTTCCCTTAAACTTTCTTCTTTCTTTTCAATACAATTTCTTTTTAACATTGTTTTAATCTGCTTGAATTATACTATAATTTCTGAGTTGCTTAGAGCGGAAACTGGTTCTCTGAAATTGCTTCTGGGCAACGTGTAAAATTGTCTGAATCATTGCATTTCATGTATTGACGATGTAATTTGTTGGATGAAAATTTCTGTCGGTCGTGTTGATCATGTAATTTGCTCCGAGTATTCTGAATCACACGTTTTTTAAGAGATCGGATTACTCTGGAAAATGAAAGATGTACTTCTAGATATAGTCCAAGACCTTCTGAGCTTCAATTCCACCTATTATGAACAGGTTGAATTAAATTCCTAATTATTTAAGTGATATCAATGACCAATGTTCTTTGTAATTACGAGGAACCAGAGAATTCTCTACTCAACTCATGCAAATGAGAGAACTGAAGGTAGTGACTCACTGTGTAAATGAATACTTAAGATGTTATCTTTAGACAAAGCATTTGATTTATTCTGTGTTACTCATTAGTTCTTGAGCTGCGATTTGAATATTTTCAAACATTGTTTTTTATATAGGTTTTCAACTCTTTTTCATGTTCATTGAAAACTGAAAAAAATAGTCATTGTAGTGTGCATACTGCAACAATGTTGTAGTAGGAGAGGAAAGATGTCTAAGTGGTAAATTTTTCTTGATACTTATTACAAAATCCTACTATTGCACTCCTTTCAAAGAAGGCTTTTAATGTTGTTTAAACCTGTGCGTTTGACGTCATGTGTACCCTAATGACGGGCAACTCGATGCTTAATACTTGAGTTGCTCTATCCCTGCTGGGACAAGTAATGATGTTGTCCTTGGTTTCAACTTGGTGAAATCTCAAGTGTTAATGGCCCTTTTAACCTGAAATAGAGATTCTAGAAATTTGAAATCGAGTGGTTGCAAGTAAATAGTAGGAGTCAAAACCCGGGCATCTTGCTTTAATACATTAGAATGTGAGAGAGTTGCTTGATCCCTGGCCTTTGGTACGAGTTATGGGTACCAGGCACCTTGAGAGGCATCTTGCTTGAATGAACCCGGGCATCTTGCTTTAATACATTAGAATGTGAGAGAGTTGCTTGATCCCTGGCCTTTGGTACGAGTTATGGGTACCAGGCACCTTGAGAGGCACATCACTGCTGCCTCAAGACTGCTTTAGGTAGTTTTATTGATGCAGATGCTTCAAATGAGACGAACTGCTGAAGGTACATGGGGCATGCGCCTGTGCCTCATTTTTTCTGTGTATATTTTCAGTCCCACCCAACCCTCTGAGGAAGTCTCAACTCTATGTCAATTTTAGTTTAAGATGAAAGAGACTTTTTGATTCTGCACATCAATTTGTTTTTTTTTTTTTTTTTAAATTTCACTAGAGAGAGAGAGAGAGAGAGAAATTATAAACTACCCCACCTACATTACCCCCCAAACCTCACTACTTTCCAAGAACTATAGCAAAAGAAGCTTAACCTTGAGTGTAAAACCTAAATAATCGATGAGTGTCCAGTGTTTGAAGAATATTTGAAGAGACATGGGGAAGAATTAGCAAAGCAGTTAGGAAGGCATTACATTCTTGCATAATGGCATGGCATTACTTAAATCCTTTGAGGAAGCAGCCTTTTTGTGCAAATTTTCAGTTGACTGGACATGAAAATATGTAAGTCCTTGAGTGATGGTGTTGCTTTCTTCATCTACTAATTATTACATGTGATCTATAAGTTGGTAACTTCCAGGTAAAACTCAAAATTCCTCTTCAGAAAACTTGGATTGTTGGGATCATTTATTTATTTTTTCTGAAGCAGTGATTATTATGGCAAGTATCATGAAAGTAATCCTCCAACCATTTCTTTTTTTTATTTTGATTAATTTGTCTTAGCCAACTAAGCAAAGAGTAGACCCTATGTAAATCGGCTTAGCAAACATCCAATGAGTTTCTCCTTAGTTAATCAGATTTATACTTCTGTCATAATGTTCTCAGTTCTCCACCTCGATTATAAGTTTCACTGTGCCCTGGTTTTTTTTCCTCTTAAGATTATTTGGTACAAACCTGATTGAAATGTAACAGGAAAGTTCTATGTTTGTAGACATTTTTTTAGAACTTCTTTTTTCTTACCCAGTCCTTAAAATTGACCAGGTTATCATGGGAAACAAGCCTGCAAAGCAAGGGGACAAGAAGAATGGAGAAGTGCTGTTGAAGATTGTGCCCCCTTTAGACCATGCATATGTTCGTTGGCTTGCTCGGGACCTTGAGAGAATTCATGGCTTTACTCCAAGAAAATCACGTGCAATAAAGCCCCCAGACCACTATATAGAGTACATGCGCCTAAATGGATGGCTTGATCTGGACCTGGACGATCCTGATCTGGCACGTTTATTCAAGTAAATAATCATGTATAGTCTTCAAAATGATCTACATAGAAAATGTTTGGATGCATATGAGGAGATCTTCCACCCATTATATCTGAGAATGTGAGATGCCAATGCCTTCTTTGCACTTGAAATTTGGTGTTGCTGAGGTGTTTTAACAATTATTCTGGCTATTTAAGAATCTTGTTTTTGAACTTTAAAAATTTGGTGCTTTAGTTATTACTGGTCGAGTCACATCTGAAAACTATGCTTCAAGACCTGGCGATCGTAAATTGTAACTTTCCGATGAAATAGCACTTCTGAAACTGAACATTGCTGGGACTTGAGTAAACTTGTTCATTAGTGAAAATACACTTTGAAAGCATGCTCAATGCGAGAAGTCAGCAGCCTCTGTGTGCTTGGAAAATGCCCTTGGGTACAAATTTAACACAATTTCATTTTTGACCTGAAAAGTAGGGTAATTTGCAGCAAAGGTCCCCTACCTTTGCATTCATTTTCACTTTCTTCTCTAACTTTTAAATCTAGAGGCATAGGTCCCCAACTTTTGTGTAATTTGCACTTTCATCCAAATGTATATATATTTAACTACAAAAATGTTAAAGTATGTTTCATAATGATTTAAATGGAATATTATTGAAATTAAATATAAATTCATGTCACCTTCGGAGGAGAATATAAAAGAAATGACATATATTTATATAAAAAAGTGACACGTGCATATAATAGGAAAAAAATTTTGAGTTAAGTTAAACATGACTGTTTTGTCACTATACACACATGTTATTTTTCTGTACTTTTAAATGATTTTAACTTTAAATTTAATTTCAATTATAGAGGATTCCATTTGGCCAAACGTATGTTGATATTTTATTAATTAAATATATGGATTTGGTTGAAAGTATAATTTTTTGCAAAGATTGGGAACCAATTCATCTAAATCAAAAGTAATTTACCCAAATTGGACCTGTGTTTATTTATATATATTTGTTCCAATAATAAAAAATTTGCAAATGTTTTTTGACTTTAATCTCTTTGGTTATTACATTATTATTACATGACAAAATACAAATCCTTCTGATGTAGTATTTTTTTTTTCAAGTTCCCATGCCGATGATTTTATAATTTTATCGGTCAAGATGTACCACTAATTTTACTGGTAGAGTGGTAGTTATAAATTCATCGCAAACACCAAATGTGCAAGAATTCATGTTTTTGTGTTAGGTCTCCATTAAATAACTTCATTTATGAGTACATGACATTCATTTTACTTATATTTAATTAAATAAAATTAATTACTATTTTATTCACTGATTCACGTAACTTAGAATTAAAAATGATTTATATTCATTGACTATGCAAGTCTTTATTAATTATATATATACATTCTTCATGAATAAAAGATGAAATCCTGAATAGCGTTGACCGTGAAATGGGATGAATAATTAACTCATCCTCTCTTTGGGTCAAATATACAAAACTTAGAGGAGTAGGATTCACAGGAAAAAAAAATGAAAAAATAAATAAAGGATTCATAACATAAAAAATAATTGCCGAGATGATTTGAGTTGGGTGATAATGTGTTGATGATACACCATATTATCGTTTGATGCTGTTATTGTAACAAACATTTGAGCCTAAAATTTCTTATTCATTCATACCATTAAGGGTAACAGAATTTGGAAGTCTTTTTAATATTTCATCTAGTGACTTAACTAAAACTAGAATAGGTTAAAAACTCTTCTCGGTGGCCGTCCCCGTCCCTCCTCCATGGCGACCTTATTTTTTAAAAATCCTTTTATAACACTTTAAAAAATTAAGAAAAAAATTAGAATTTTGAGACTACGGGTCGTCAAATTTCACTTACATTTTCTACCACCTTTTGACTATGCCCCTACTTCCTAGCACAATACTAGAAACTTTACAAAGAATACATTTTTTATACATACAAAAGGAAGTTTTGATCCAGAGACACTAGGTGTCACCATAACGGAAACACTCTTTTCTTTCATTAATTTATATGATTTCACGTGTAGATCTATAAAATTAGTAGAGGGAAATGTATCGCGTCTATAAAGTGTCTCCGAATTAAAATTGTACTAAAGGTGTTCTAGAAACAAATAATGTCAGACGAATGTTCATATGATGCCCAACTGTTAACTAGTGACCAGTGAGTGCTTCCCTCCACAATCTCATATCCGAACCAAATTCCCTGTTTCCCTCGTTGCCCTCCCCGCCCACCTCCCGCTTTTTTATTCTTCTTTCTCCCCTTTCCTAAATCAGATCTCTCCGCGCCCCCTTTTCCCACTCCACTTCCCTCGTAAAACTCCCTTTCCTGCCCCCAATTTTGCTCCCCCCAAACCTTCCATAAAGTCCCAGAATGTTTCTTGAAGACCCAATTTCAATGATTTACCAGAAATTGTCTGCTTCTTATTGTTTTATTCTTTGAGCTTCAAGAAACGTTTTTATGAATCATGCAGCGGCAGAATTCGCAGAAGCAGAGTTTGAAGAGACTGCTGCCTTTCACTACGACAAAGCCGCCTTTTGGAGGTGACTACCACCGTTTCTCCCACCCGGCCGACGGCGATCCTCATATCGGCCAATCTAATCAAGAAGCAGTTGTTGTAAACACTCCTCCTGTGAGTTTCCGTTTTACTAGACTAATTTTGTCAGTGTATTTGTTTTCTTCTTTAGTGCTTGGAGCTGTATTGGATTCTAATTTGGAGACTTCAGAATTGGTTCTGATTTGTATTGCTACGGACAATTAAGATCTGTTCTTTTGTTGGTTTTTAGGAACAATATAATAGTTGATCCCGAAATCCATGGTAATCATTTAGGGTTCAATTTTTGTATATGTAGCATGAAGTGCAGTCTTGTAAGGAATGTGCAGGATTTTTAAGTTGTCAGAAAATATCTTGAATGTGTTGGAATTGGAGTAATGAATTTGTATGGATATAAAGGATTTGACCAGAGTTACTCATCTTGTTTTGCGGTCTATCTTCAACTTTTCTGTTGTTCAATTGTGAACTGGCTTTGATTTGAGTGCTTGAGATGAGTGCAAACCTGATTATTTCTTGATATTTCCCACTGTAATAAAAGTCGTCAAGGGGAAAAAGGGAGAAAAAGAAAAGAATAACATGTTAATCTCTCTATTCATTTGATGATTTGGGACCTTATTCATTGCATCTGTCAAAGCAATTATGTCAGCTGATATCCTGATGTCTATTGAAATCATCACTCAGATACTTTCGATGATTTAGTATCTTGGTCGTCGCACTTGTTATAAATAGTATATTACCAGATATCCTGCTGAAACATCATAAGGAGGCTCTGGAAAATACATTTTCTTTTTCACATATGCCGGGATTATTTCAGATCAATGAGGATACCGTCACTGCTTGGTTACCATAAAGTCAGCAGCTTCAAGAGTTCTCTAAAATCTCATTTGGATTTCAATTTCTTACTAATTGGTGGGACGCTTGAAATTTGGTGATTGTGAACTAATTGCAACATTTCATATTTAAGCATTCATATTTGAAGATTTCATTTGACTGAGTATTGAGGCTAATTATTGTAATTATAAACCCCCCCCACCCCCAAAAAAAAAGCACTTTGCTTTTCAGATCTTTGTGTTACAAAGAGAGCTAGCATTAGATGCTAATGTAGAGATGTATTCATTTGTTGTCCAATGGCTTGTATGATTCTGAATTATAATTCATTCACATTATAGATTTTTCATGGAAAATTTCAATAACATAGGTTTGTCAAAACTATAATGGGCGACACACACTTAAGAGGGCATGTGATTATTATTTTTTTGAGAATTGATTGCGTGAAAAGTGATTCTTTTTTTGGAGAATGTGTATTTAAAAAGTAATATAGGGAATTGTGGAAAATGCATTTTTTAAGAATCTGTGGTGGAAATTGAACGACAGGAAGAATTGATTCTTAGAAAATCGATTTCATACAGGCCCTAAATTTAAGTTCAAACGTAGTCATTCTTAAAAATGAATAGTTAGTTTATGTGCAGGAGTGTTAGTAGGACATAGAAAACATTTACAGTTGAATCTATCGTATTAAAATTCAAAGTGCTGAGGACTGATGATAAATGATAGCATGTTCAACTTGTATGCTGCATCAGCCTGCGTGTAATTGTATGGTCTGATGCTACTCAGTTCAAATTAATTCACTTTTTAATCTTGGGTTATATGTTTTGGAATGCACTTTCTCATTTAGCTATCTATTTTTTTGTTTATTTTTGTTGTAGTTCATGCGGTTGGCTTGTTTGAGCACCTAAGCTCTATTGTGGTTACTGAGAGTGTGTTTAGTATATCTTAACACGTTCACTCAGGTCATGCACTGTTATCTTCAATGGAAATTTGAGTGCTGCAAGTTGATTATATAGATTATAGAGCATGAAAAGACTTGGGGAACTCTCTCTAATCCATCTTGAGTCCAGTGCAGCTGGCATAGACGGCAAATTAGCTTATAATAGTATAACCATATCCTTTATGTTACATCTTGGTATATCACTAGATATGGTCTGTGAATGCCATCAATTGTAATTTGTGACTATTTAGCATTAGCAAGAATCCTGTATAGAGTTACCATGAATGACATGTTTTGATGCGCTGTAGTTTTTTATTTGCTATTCATGTATTATCAGGATGACAAGCTGTAGTTGTGTATTCAACATTCAGTTATTAACTGGATGATTGCATTTCCACTTTTTTGTATAGTAAATGGGGTTCCTTGCAGTGTGTGTGCCTTAAGGATGTACTTGAGTTTTTCTTTTCAGCTTCTCTATTTGAAAAGCGTTATTTTTGCTTTCTTATTTTTTCACTACAATGATATTGTAGTTGGCTAGTTGCTTTGAATTTCACAGAAAGCAAATCAGTTTTTTAAATTCCAAGATTTTGTTTGGTCTTTCCAGATAGACCTAAAACTTAGTTAAACCATGTTGCTAAGTAAAAATTGTTTGTACAAATTGTGTCCTCTAGCCATCGAAGAAGAAGAATGATATGACAGCTGGTGCAGCCAATTCTAATGAGCAGAACCCAGCTCCTGACAGTGTTGGCATTGCCAAGGATACTCTTTCTACACCAGAATCAGGAAAAGTGGCAAAAACGCAGAAAGTTCCAAGGTTGGCAAAGGCCCGTAAAGCTGGATCTCAAACTCCTGTGGTGAACATGGGTGAGGCTAACTACAATAAATCTTTAATTTCGGATAAGAGTTAATTATTACCATTCTGTCTTTCACCATAGTGGTAAGTAATATTTATCTTTGTTTGTGATTTCTCTCTTTCTTTTAATAACTCTTCAGAACACTCGTATCTTGTCCAGCTTATTTTCTGAACGAGCAAAAGATTATGGGGAAAAGAATGATGTGCTTTTATATTATCTACTATGATCTCACAGGTTCTCCTTCGGGCAATAATCTCACTCCGGGCGGTGCTTGTCGATATGATAGCTCCCTAAGTAATTTATTATGATTATGCTGTTGAAATTTTTCTATCTTCACTTCCTCAGCATGTTTAGGCCACAGTGACCCGTTACGAGATTTCATTTTACTTGAACAGGTCTCTTAACAAAAAAGTTCATTAATCTCATCAAACATGCAGAAGACGGTATTCTTGATCTAAATAAAGCTGCTGATACATTAGAGGTGAATATATCTTCCACTTGTTGCTTCACAGTTGATTACATCCAATAAACTGAAAGTTCCATCTTTTAACAGGTGCAGAAAAGGCGCATATATGACATAACAAATGTCCTTGAAGGCGTTGGTCTTATAGAAAAGAAACTCAAAAACAGAATCCAGTGGAAGTAGGATTATCGAGATTTATAATATGGAAGTCTTCTATTTTTCTTTTCTCGGGCAGATCGGAAGAGCATTGATCTCAAGATAGAAGTTACTAATGGATATAATTATTGAATGTAGGGGTCTGGATGTCTCAAGACCTGGGGGAGGGGATGAGAGTCTCCCTAGCTTACAGGTATGATAAAAAATATAAATGAATTCTTTTTTAACATTCTCAGGTTTCGAAGACTCTGTATGTTTCCCATGAATCCATCAGGTAGAATACAGATCCATCTGTACGGGCACCATGTGTAAATAATTTCGTAGCTGTTTTATACTCCATTAATATCTTGCTGGTATTGTTTGTACAGATTCATTTTTTCTTCCTTTCCGCTCTTCCGATCTCACCAAATAATTTCAATGTCAGAAAACAACGTAGACTTATAGCCATCACTGTCAGCAACAAGAAAATTAATGAAAAGTTCCTTTATATATCAAAAGAAGCACTTCTATCATGGTGCCAAGTCTCAATTAAGGGCCCGTTTGGAAACCAATTTTAAACCAATTGGTTTATAATCCAACTAATAATTGTACTTCTTATGACACGTGTCAAATGCTATAATTGACACCTCACATATCCATCACATCAAATAATAACTTCTCACTTTTCAACAAAATTTAAACAACCAAATTAAGCCACGTGTCTCAAAATTCAAAATTCAAATTAGATTAGAAACCAATTGATTTATAGTTGGTTTCCAAACGGACCGTATGCTCTTCCGATCTTTCAAATGTTGCTTTATTTACATTAAAAATGGTATATTAACCAAAAATTTTCTCGTGCTCTCATGGGGGCAGCATAAGCAGCCCCCATGCCCATGTGCCATATGGGCATGAGGGGCGCTTAGAGCAGGAGAAAATTTCTGGTAAGATCGGAAGAGCATCATCGTTGTACAATAAGCTATAAGGTTATTGGTCCTCATCAACCCTTTGTAACTCTGCAGGCAGGTGTAGAAAAATTAAATATGGAGGAGCGCAGATTGGATGATCAAATAAGGTATATTTGATTCCTCTCAAAGTCATACTTTGTTCTCATGAAGTCCCGTCATGCTGAGGCTTCTGGTTTGTTTACTTGTCTTAGGGAAATGCAAGAGAAACTGAGGGGCTTCAGTGAAGATGAAAAAAATCAAAGGTAAGTCACTCCTTGGCCATGTATACTAATAACCTATGGACGTTTGACTCACTTTCTCTCATGTTGATACTCGTCAACCTTCTCCAGGTGGCTTTTTGTGACTGAAGAAGACATCAAGAGTTTACCGTGCTTTCAGGTATTTCATGTCAGTTCTTCTTGCTGCTCTCCGTAGATTATATACTGAGATGGGAATGTTTCTTTCATCAGAATGAAACATTAATAGCAGTTAAAGCTCCTCATGGCACTACTCTAGAAGTTCCTGATCCTGATGAGGTTAGTTTCCGTTTCTTTCTTCTGAAATTGTAATCAATATATTGCCATATATACAGAAATAATTTACCTGCATATACACATTTTAATTTCCTTGATTCCAAATTTCATACAGGCAATTGATTATCCACAGAGGAGATACAGAATAGTTCTTCGAAGCACTATGGGACAGATAGATGTTTACCTTGTCAGGTATCTGTCTTCTAAGAGGGTGCCTAATCACTTGTGACTTTTTATCAATATTGATGTTGATAAGAAAACGTGCCTTAGGCACCTTATAACCAATATTTGCTAGACAACTGCTATTTTCTGTGATTTGATCCTAATTCTGCTTGCTATTTGATTTAGTCAATTTGAAGAAAAAATTGAGGAGATAAATAATGCCGAGGTGCAAACAGGCATCGCTTCAACATCGGGAATTGATGAGAATGCTTCTGTGACAACAGCAACCAGGGAGATGAGAGGAAACGAAACTGACATTCAGAACGTTGAACCTCAAAGGATGTCCTCGGACATAAGCACACCACAGGATTTTGTGAGTGGAATCTTGAAGATTGTTCCCGATGTCAATGTAAGCCCTTTTTTGAGAATGTTACAAATATTATCTGATTGAGCATTAATAGAAGATGCTGATTGATTATGAACTAATAAAATTGAGGAGATTTAAGAATTAACTGATCTCTCTCTCTCTCTCTCTACTTTTTTTTTTAATTTTTAATTTTATTTTTAATAACAGAAACAAATTATGAGCCATCAACAAACCATCATTGCATAGCATTTCTAGTGGTGAATGGCAAAGTATGAGGATAGAAATTGAATGTTACCACAAAGCATGAACGGCGTTGACCCTTTTTGTGGATGAAATGTTATAGAGAGGACATGAATTCTATGAACTACTAGTTCAATTGCTAAGTTTGTTTATTTCAACCTTTCAGAATGATCCTGATTATTGGCTATTGTCGGATGCTGATATAAGTATCACTGATATGTGGAGGACAGATCGTATCCTAACTGTGCTACTTAGCTGCTGCTTTTATATTATTCTTTCAGTCTCCCAATGTATGTGTTATCCATCATTCCATGACTCTTGACTATAGCTGGGGTCGACTGGGATAGCTTGACCACAGTTCATGGGGGCTATGCCTTGTCTAAGGATAACATATCACCGGCCCAAACTCCACAGCTAGAACCAACTGAAACTCAGCCTTCTGCAAACAACACGACAGGGGGATCAAGTGGAATTGGTGGTGATCCTCAATAAAGATAGCCCATGATCATTGTAAAAGGGGAAGTTGCTAAAAGTCCATATGCGAAAGAGTGCTTAAGTCTTTTGGTTGCACCAGCATTCTTTAAACACCTCAAAATTCGTCTTGAATTTGAAATTTTGGATCCCTAGAGAAGCTGATGGCTGTGGACAATGTAGGGAGGCAAGTGGACCATTGTTGTATAATAATAGATTTGTTTAGATAATTCCTGTAATAGCAATAATCCAACGAGTAGGTTTTTGTCGAATATCATCCCTGTATATCACCATCAAATTTATTATAGCATCTTATTGTCGTGACATGTTGATAGGCAGTGAATGTGTATAAATATCCTTCCAAAAGTTGTAGAGTTTGAACTCTAGTCATTTGAAAACTTCCCTTTTGGTAATGGTTAACTCCCTTGCACGAATTTGCAAACAGGTCCAAAATAAAGTGTCCGCTTTTAGTAGAAAGTCTTTTTTCCCCCGTTGATGGAAAAGAGGGAGTCTCTCACAAGTTACAAATTCATTGAATGAAAATGTTATTTTATGCAATTCTTTGATTTTAAGAATAGTAAATTGCGTTAACGTGTTATGTTAGTTTAACGATTATCTGTTTTGGAGCTTACACTCTTGGAGATATGCCCTTTATGATTACGTTCCTCAAGAATCGGGTTGGCCTTTGCCGTGCTTCACGATTTTGTAAATCTCCAAGGGAATTGCAGTTTTCAAGAATTGATCCTTAAATTTTAGCCTCATGGTCAATCCCCCGACCCAATTAAAAAAAAAAGAACCGACAACGCCAAAGGCAAAAGAAATTATCAAGGGACACGATTTCTTTAAGGAATTTGCAAAACCATGAGAGGCTTATGTTGTCGATTTTGTCTCGCAAGTAGACAGATCATTATCAAGTAATACAGTGATAAGTAGAGTGTCGAACCCATGAGCACTGAATCTAATAAGTTTCACTTTAGTTAATCTCGGCTTTTGTTAAAGAAAACACACAATAAGTTTTAGAAATAATTTTGAGAAAATTAAAAAAAATCCAAGAAAATAAAATATTAGTATTACTTACAAATCCGAAAAACAAGAAAATCACAAAGGTGCTAGAATTCCCAAATCCATCCCATTCTCATGATTAACTCTCGGCATTTGGAGCTGAAAATCCATAATCCAATATTATTAAGAAACATCTCTTGATGATCATCTAAATTTATATCTATACATGAGATTAATTATCTCTAATTAACCTTCGAACATATGATACACATTAATCCACTGTGATTATTCTTTAGCGATTTCATAGAGTATAATAGCATCTCCATCTATTATAAGACATAGGACCCTATGTCGATCATCACCATGTGCTAAACTCATGAAAAATCTCTCGAAAACAACATGAATCACAAAACTCAATCTAATGGTGATTAAGCGTTAAATTGGAAAAAGGGAATAATGAACAATCAACCCGAAAAATAAACTTAGAACGTATAAAAAAAGTATTTCAAATTAATCACAAAAAAAGATGTTTCATCGTTAACCCTAGTATAAAACAATTAGTCTAATATGTTAGAAAAAGAAAACAATAATAAATAATGAAATTCAAAACTCGAAGAAGACGAATCCAAAATAAATTCCACGTCGTTTCTTTTCTCCCAGCCACCCACATGCCTTGGACGTGTTCATGGCTCCACGGCCTCGGCTTCCCTTTTTAAATTCAAGGAAGTCATGACTCGGGCCCAAAGCTAGTGTTTTATTTCCTTGTTTTTTTTTTCTTTTTTAACGTGCTAAATGCGCAACCATCAATAGAGTTCTATCCACTTTGATCATTTAACTTTCAAGTTCAATCACTTTAATCCTCTAAGTCCTGATCACGTGCACTTTAAGTGTCATGATATCCAAATGTAAGTCATGCTATCCAAATGTTCTAAAAATCAATCCTTCTTTATTCTTTTCTTCACCAATTGCTTGAGATCGGTTGAATCCTTAAATAAACAAAAGCAAATAAAATTAAGTGGTAAATTGAAGAAATACAACGATAAATGTCTAGTTTTAATGGCCCAAGATAAGTACAAAATTGCACTTATCAGCTTACCCCAAGAACATAAGCCCTAAAACAGACAAAATGATAGTCTTGAATGACGAAAATTGTGTTACTTTTTTTCTGTCTAAAGAAGAACAGTTAATTGGCACTAAACATCCCTACATTTGACATGAATTGTGCAAAACATAGCTATATATCAATTTTTGGCATTGGTCACCTTTAATACAATATTTCCTTACGCAAAAGGTCTCTACTGTCAAATTTTATAGTTAAATAACAGTTGAACACCTAAATAGACAAAAATTAAAGGCCATTTTGACTTCTCAAAAGAGACACCCAGAATGGACTTAAAGCATAAATATTTAGTATTTTGATCTGCATGAAAATAACTAAATAGTTAATATAATTTGATATACACTCTAAATTGTTCAAAAATAAAAATTTCTAATTTCTAGTTCTCAAGTTAGTTAAAATTTGTAGACTGTTTGATTTTTCAATGAAATTGTAAAGAAAAATAACAACAAAAAAAATAATACAATAGATTATGTTAGATAACCAAATTCCCTTTAAATGTTGTCTCTTTAAGTTTTCAACCGTTACTTAACCTCAAAACTTGACGATAGTGACTTTTTGCGTAAGAAAAAGGTTGTGTTGATGGTAACAATGTTAAAAATTAATAAATAAGGATATTTTGCATGATAGACATCGAAGATAGAAATGCTTAGTACCAATTTTTTTTTTCCTGGAGGAAAAAAAAAATATTTAGTACCAATTAGCCAAAGAAGAACCGAAGAAACTTACCAAAGGAATAAATCAAATTATTTTATTATCAATATCAACAATTTAATTATTATAATCCTACCCCTAATCCTAAATCACTACTAATAAACTTCCAATCCATACAATATTCCAGCATATTTTTCATGTCCGTGATCCACAAAATATATATCCCTCATTTTCTGGAATGCATGCCACGTCAGCAAGCTATCTGAACCGGCCTGATGACACTTCCCAACAACCCGGTTCACGTCCAATGTCCAGGCCACCCGGTCCAGTCCCCCGTACAAGCTCTCACAGAACCGCATCATGTACTTCACGTCATAAACATTATTTCCGAAAAAGACCCTAAGAATTTCCAAAAACCCATGCAAGCCACTCGGCAACGCGCGGCGCGTGAGAACTTTCACCAGGTACCCGAAGTCGTACGCGCTGTGGAACGTCACCCAACTCACCAATTCGTTGCAAACCAGCCCGGAACTCATCATCAACTCAGCGAAGCAAGCCGAGTCGATCCCCGAGTCTCGGTTCTTCTCGAAGTCGAGCCCGTGGTTCTTCAGCAGCTCAATGGAGTCCGGCGCGTGACGATCGCGCGAGACGTCGAAGTCGGAGAAATTGAACTGCCAGATAAACCGTTGGCCGGAGCCCATGTCGGGGAGGTTGCCGGCGGCGTCGGAGAGAGTAAGCCCAAGCTGGATCAAGTTCAAAGCGTCAACGTTTGACTTGAGTGTCTGGTAGTGATCCGAAGGTGACGGCCTACGTGGGCCCGGCCCGGAGTTTACCGGATTCACTTGCTTTGGCTTGAATATAACGCCGGGGAACTCGGTGTCCATGGAAATAAAAGGGTAGTCATCAATAAGACTCGAGATCAATTTGAACTCTGATTCCAGATTATCCGACCAGACTTCTCGAATGGTTATGGGCATGTGGGTATTACTGCAAATATCATCACGTTCCATGGTTCCGGAACCGGATTAATAAAGGCCACAATCCAAAAAACGAGAAAACTCTACTGATTGGCGGAACGGGAAAGAAGATTAGAGAGAAGGGATTTCAGATATGCAGCTGGGTCGGGGGAAAGAGTGATTTGTGTGTTATTTTATACAGGAAAAGAAATGGAGGGGAGGCCATGATGATGATGTTGCGTAGAAGGAGGTGGAACTGGAAAAAAAAGTTCAACGTACTGTTCAGTGAAAGGGAAAGGGTGAATGAATATGTAACGGAACAGAGCGGAGACTCAGTCTAAATACACTGCTGCTAGTCAATTTGTATAGCTGTTTTCAGCGCACTTGACTTATTATTGTTATTATTATTATTATTATTATTAAAATGAAACACTACTTTTAGTAAAATTAATCTGTTGTACTAGTTGCATTTGATTGAGTGGCTTGGAAGGATGGTTGTTCTATATAAAATAAAATATTAATATACCATTTCGGTGATGAATGTGACTATGTGAGTGGTATAGACGAATATTGATGGAAAAAAAAGAAGGAAAAAAAAAAAATAGAAGTGACCAAGTTTATATAATACCATTCGATTTGATTGTACTAAGAAGGTACTATTGGATGAGGAGGTGGAATGGAGTTGGTATATTTGAAAATTTCATAGAAGTGAGGCAAAACTATATACTTTTTAATACTTTTTAGGGGAGAGAAACTCTCTAAGGTTGGTGATTATTGAAGCTGTTAAAGTTTGGTGGTCTGAATTTATTTGGCCCGACTTGAAGTGTTTTTTTTTTTTATAATTATAACAATAGCTATTAGTTGAAAAATAAAACTTTTACAATGTGCTTTTTTAGAGACAAACTCAGGCTCCCTAAAGAAGATCAAATAGCCATCTCCTCATTTGGACCAATGAAGAAAAAGGATAAGTAGGCTGATTTCTAAAAAATCAGATCGGGCTCCTATATAAAGTGACGTGACTTTTTTCTATTGGTTCTCAACATTTATATAGGAGCTCGATCTGATTTCATAAAAAATTTAGATGCTTAGTTATGAGATTAGTCCAAGTGGCAAGTTGGCGGTAGCAAACTTTTAAATATTGAATAGTCATTAACGAAAAATTTCTAGCTAGCATTGATATGGCGAAGGCGATGTGACGGCATGTATCACGCCACATGATTTCATAGACATACAAATCGTTTGTGTCCACGTGATTTCATGTGTACACCTATATATGATATATATATATATATATCTATGTGGCGTGCATGATAGGGGTGTTAAAAATTTATTCAAGTAAATTTTCCTACTCTCGTGGGATAAATAATTACATATATTGTTTCTTTATTCGAGTAACAGTTGATAGGCCAGTGAGCTATTTTCATAGAGTCAGACCGAGTTAATATTGATGCATAATAAAAAGAGAATCGAGAGTCGCCTTGCCTTCATATATCGGTGTATGAGTAATAAGACTATAAGAGTGAAGAAAATTAGCTTCATTTATATACGGTGGCTGCTAATATGTTATGGCAATTATGCGCGTGAATATTGTGTTCAGTGGTGATTTTTATATTAATATTTTTGTTGATTTTTTTTTTTGACTGTATTTTTGTTGATGATTAATCTAATTAAATATCAAAGCATAGTACTTAGAAAATAATTAAGCAAGCTGGAAATAGTCGGGAAATTTCTTAGTTGTTGATTGCTTCAACTCTCCCATGTCTCCAATAATTTCTAGTTGACTTTTGACTTTCATTCAAACATTCTTCTCAGTCAACGGGAACCTTTTATCACAGTAATATATACACTAGCACCGTATTTTCAATATGTTCAATAGCGTTAAGTAATAAATAAATAAAAGAGTAAACTTCACAAAAGGTCCTCAAATTTTGTAAAAAGTAACAATTCCATCCCCAATCTTTTTTCCCCAAAACTGTAGCACCCCAACCTTCTAGAAATATGCACAAAAGGTCCGTATAGGCAATTTCTACTCATTTTCACATTTATATGCTTAGAAATGACCATTTTACCCTCTTATGAAATAAAAGGAAATTAGTACAAAAACCTTTTAAAAAATCCAAAAGATTTAAATAAAAAAATGAAAAATATGTTACTTTCTCCTATTAGATACTCTTAAATTCGACCAAATACCGTTACTATTTCCCTCCGCAGGGTAAGGCATCTACTTTAGTTGTCTTTAACGATAATAAACAGGGGATTTACTTCCTTTTTTAACTATATGCAGGCGCAAAAATTTAGAATGAAAGGGGTTGTACCAAAAATAAAAGGGGAAGAAATCCTACATTTTTTACCAATAATTTAAACCTTCAATTTTTTCTGCAAGAAAAATTCATATATTTTTAATCGTTCCAATTTTTATGTATTGAATATCAATCACAATTCAATTATCATTGCTTATTTAGGTTTAAATGTCAGAGAGTTCATTACTTAAGTGCCTATGACACTAGAGGTGGTGCTAGTGGTAGTGTTAGACAAGTGAATGGAAAAGTTAATATATATTGATCAATGTGTATTATGTATTGCTTATGTAAAGTTGATGGATAAGAAAACAGTATATAAAGATGGATATATATATAACTGTATAAGTGTGTGAAAGAAAAAACGACAGAGAAATTAAATTAAAATAAATTTTTAACATTTTTGTGTTCTTACTTTTTTATTTAAATAAATGGTAAAATTGTCTTTATTGAAAAGTGAACAATGAAAATTGACAAAAATAATATGTTGTGACTTTTTGTGCATACTTTGGAAAAGCTAGGGACCTACAACCTATTGAAAAAAATATTAGAGATGTAATTGTTACTTTTTACAAAGGTTAAGGAACTTTTATGAAATTTACCCTAAATTAAATCAACTTTGCCAGATGTGCATGTTTTTAATTAAGTACTCAACACGGATGGATCTAGGAGAGTCCGTGCCAGCCCAAATTATATATAGGATTAATTACACCTAATGTCTTTAACCTTTCAACTTTTTATCGATTACGTATTTAAACTTTAATTTTCCATTTTTACATCCCTGACCTTTAGTGGAATCCCATTTTTCATCCCTGGAGACTGAAAACATCCATTTCATCCTTTTAATGACAGGGTATTTTAGGTAAAATGAAAAAAATAAATATTTTAATATATTTTAATTAAAAAATAAAAAACAAAAGAAAAATGATGGGATGGCAGCTTGGTTCACCCTTTGCTGCCGGAATGGCTGCAGTAAAAGGTGAGGGGGTTGCCATTTCTGGCAGCTTGGGAGGGGGGAGTCCCCCGTGCTGCCAGAATGTCAGCCATTTCCAGCTATCGTTTCCACAGCAAAAGGTTGGGGGGGGGGGCGAGACTCCCCTCAAGCTGCCAGAAATGGCAGCCATTCCCCCCCTCACCTTTTGTTGCCTGAAGGGCAGCCAGAAATGGCTGCCATTCCGACAGCAAAAGGTGAACTAAGGTGTCAGAAATGGCAACTTAGTTTTTGGGGTGGAGGGAGAGTCTCCCTCCCTCCCACCATTTTTCTTTTCTTTTTTTTAATTGTTTAATTAAAATATGTTAAAATATTTGTTTTTTTGTTTTACCTAAAATACTCCCGCCATTAAGGGACGAAATGGACGTTTTCAGTCTTTAAGGACGAAAAATGGGATTTCACTAAAGGTTGAGGACGTAAAAACGGAAAATTAAAGGTTAGGGACGTAATCGATAAAAAATTGAAAGATTGGAAATGTTAGATGTAATTAACTCTTATATATATTATGTCGAAAAAAGAAATCTTTTTACATATACTTTAAATAAATTTTTTCCATTATTACACCCATCTTAAAATAAATTTCTACATCCACTCCTCGTATATAACACTACTTAACATTATTCTTTCATATTTTCACAGGAGTCTCCATATATATATATGTATGTATATATCTTCCACCGGAAGGATGCAATATTTTTCTCAAATTTCATGTGCTTCATATGTTATAAAAATTATAATAATAATAATATTATTATAAAATAATGAGACCACCGACAAGAAAGTGATGGGGCCTCAATTTCAGTCGCTTGTTTGTGTAATTGACTTACTCTTTTTTCTTTTTTTTGTTTGGTTTTTTTTTAGGGGGTGGGCGGGGGGAATCGAGCGTGTATTTAAAGGCCTAATAATCTATTATTAAGTCAAGTTGATATTCTCAATTCGTCATCTTGATATAGGCATGCGCTTCATTTTGCCCAAGCTTGAAAAGTTTGAGCTAAAACTCGGCTCAGGCTTTTATTGAGCCACTCGGCTCACAAATTTTTTATTAATTCAGCTCGGCTCAGGGTTTTAATGAATACGTTTTGTATAAATCATCACATCATACAACTAAAAGTCACAGATTTCTCCTTTTTTGGGATTTTGGACCAAATACATGTAACCTTTGTGTGGTAACAATGTAGAAAGTCGTACTGTTCTAAAACCGAAAGGGCTGTAATTGCATTTATGATGCTTCACGAGTTCAAGTATTCTTACCCAATCAAAATGGGACACCCGCAAATAAAAAGCCATATTATTACCCCATCCGTCTCGCAAAGATATTCTATTTTTATTTTTCACATAGATTGATAATCATTAGAGCATCCACAATAGAGGTGTTAAATTACTTTTTTAGTGCTATGTATTTAGTTACAACTTAAAAATAGAGCTCCAATGGAGGTATTAGTAAATGTGCTAAAATAATCTTTTTAGCTTCAATTTAAAATTGTAGTTAAAAGTAACAACAATTTTAACAAGGGCATTCTCTCACTCACTTTTCATTTAATTTATATAGTAATTGTTGACTTTGGACTATTGGGGAAATAAATTTTAAAAATTGACCAATAAGCTTTATTTGTAATTAAATTTAACACATTCAATGTGTTAATTTTAACATCTCCAATGTATTAGTAATTAATAGCTAAATTTAAAATATTGACATGTCATTTAACAATCACTTAAAGTCCATTTTTTTACTTATGTGGCAAGCTAAATTTAACGACTCCATTTTGGATGCTCTTAATGTTATTAGAAATGTACAGTTTAAGAATATATTTTCTAATCTATTATTTGATTTATTTAATATTTCATTTTAATTTTTCTTTGTTGTTGATTAACATACACTATAGATGAGGGTATATTAAAAAATTAACTAAAGAAAGGATAATATAATTTGAGACGGATAAAAAATGTAAAGGAGAATATATGCAAACAGAGAGAGTATTTAATTAATGATGGTCCCTTATAGATGGTTAGCATTTATTAGCAAGAACCATAACGCTTCCATAGTTTTGATAAATATCTTTCACTTTAAATACATCTCAAAAATATCAAGATCTCATAAACTTTGGATATGCATGGGATGTCATTAAGGTTGAAGCAATGCACAGGTGTGGCAATCATTATTTGGATGGGTATTCATGCGAAAATACAAATTTATTGGTGAAGAAAAGTAACTTCCAATACACAGCTGGAGTGCCCATGAATCCAGTGCAAGTGGTCTAAAAAATCCAAGACAAGTTGATCATAATTAAGGAAATTGTTTGAGGCATGATCCATGCACATTTCTTGGTGTCAGCCAGGATAATGTCAAAGGGCCCTTTGCTTTCATTTGAATAAAACCATACAAATCAAAGAATTGAAAGGATTAACAATGTAATGACAATATTGATATACTATGATATGTAATAACAGTATTGGATATTGGGCGTTGTTCGGTATAAAGTATTGGAAGTTCAGACAATATCAATAGTTTCTTTAATACTCTCCAACTCCAATAGATCGGAAGAGCACAATCCAGTCGACCAAATGAATGAATGTTACGGTATGTAAAAGAGAAATGGCATGCAAGAAACTTTATAGCTTGATTTCCGATACCAGAAGAATGCTAGAATCCTGGACTGGTCAAGTTCTGGGAGGATGCTATCCTGTTACTCGAAATAATGTGGTCTTTGAGCTCTTTGATCATATCGTACCTCTCGATTTCATCTTTTGTTTCATTCTTCCAAGGTGAAGAAAACTCTAAGAATCCTCTCTTGCTGAACATGTCTGAGTTCTCTTGTGCGCTAGTAGACTGCCACCCGATGCCATCTGATAATCTTGTTTCCATGGAGACATTTGGTTTCTTGATCTTTTCAGGAATAGATTTTCTACCCTTGATTTTATCAGCTGCGTTCATTGACTCGTTTTTTATAGCATTGCTCCATTCGTAGCTCTTGTTAAGATCATTCACATTTAGCTCGATTGAGTGAAGATCACTATCAGCAAAATCATCTTCTTCCCCAGGATTCTCTTCAAGTATTGGTTTGATATTTTCCTTTTCTTTATCTCGGTACTGGCACGAGCCTGGGAGTGTTTCCCTTAAATATTTCTCTAGCTGCTTGAGTTTTTCGCTGCTCGGGGGGCTGTCATCCACTTCTTTAATTGTTTTTGACTTCAAATAGGACTCAATTTCATTCCTCAACTCATCTACAACTGCATTTTTCTCCTCAAATTCATACTTAGCTTCTGTAAGCCTCATTTGCACTCTTTCCTCGCGGAACACATCAGCTAGCTGAAGCATTTCCCTCTCTTTCTCTACCTCTTCGCAGACTTTGGCTGTCTGCCTTTTTAGTTCGTTGACCTTAGCTTTGTCCTCTCCAATGCCTCGTCCTAACTCATCACACACTTCCTCCAATATCTCCCGTGCCCTCTTCTCCGATTCAAGCTTTTCAACTGCACATGTCCAAGATGACTTTGTCTCTGCCAGTTCTCGACCAAGTTTCTTGTTCAGCCTCTCAGTTTGTCGCCTCAGCTTCCTCTCAATCTCAAGCTCTGCTGCAATAGTTGTAATGGCACTGTGAATCCTGTCTCGTTCTTTTACTTTCCAGACTGTCTTTTCCTCTTCAAACAGCTTCAACAATATATCAATCTCACTATGATTAACCCTTTGTTCATCAATTAACTTATTGACTTGAATACATGCCCGGTCAAGTTCAAACTTTAGAGACGAGATGAGTGATAAACTGGTAGATTGCTGCTCCTCAAGCCTCCAGATTCGACTGAATACTTTGAGCAGTTCTTTAGATGTAGTAAGCCCATTATGCACATCCCTCAGACGATTCTTTACTCCAATTACACCCCTGCATGGGGTATGGCCATGAGAATGTGTCCGATCAACCTGAAATTAAGGCCACCAGATGCTAAGAGGCCATGAATAATAATAACAACATATAGTGTTAAGGAACAAACAACAGGATACCATGCCACCAGTTTTCGATACTTAAAAAGGGTTCAAGTTCTTTAGTATTAGTTCAATATAGACAAAACATAGAACATGTGTCCCAGAAAAACTTATGAGATGCTGGCATTTGTGCATACCGGAAGAAAACCCAGCATTACTCGTTGTTCCTTAAAGAGAAGCACATATATTTGTAATCCTAAGGGACTTCCTAAGAAAAGTAACACATTCTTCTATTCTTCTATTTTCTAGAGATCTTAGCTTCTAATATGGTACGATGGCAGAATATAATTTGATCATAGATTTAGTTCATCATCACTCCGTTCGCAAGCAGGCTTTTCAGTGACTTGTTTGGACAAAATTACCCCTAATTGGCTCTCTTTTAACAGAATTATTACTAAAGGAAGAAAATCATTTTTCTACCTCCAATAGTTTGCTGAAACTACAGTCAGACAGCATAAGTTTTTGAGAACCAGCCGATGCTTTCCTTCTATGAGTATGACCGCTCATTTTCGAGGGATCCGTTCTCTGCAAATTCCAACCAGAAAATCACAACAGGTTTCAACATAATATGCACAATAAATAAGCATGATTTTATTACTAAATTAAATGACTTAAACAGCCAAATTTTATCTAAAAATAATCACAATCCCACCTCATAATCAGGACCACAGAGTGGATCTGACAAAATCCCCTTTTTCCTAATTCTTTCTAATTCACTAATTTTCTTCGCAATATTCTGTCTCTCCCCTGTATCTGAGGAAAACCCACCAATCTCCCTTAACATGGCACCCAATTTTCGGGCTGATTTCAGAAGTTCTTTAGCTCTTTCGCCACAATTTGCTGCCAGAAACTTGATATTTTTCAGTGATGGTGATCTTGATCTCGTCTTCTTCCACATTGGCACAGGAGTGCCTGATCCACCTGATCTTCTCCCCACCAAAATCGCCCGTTTTAACCGATAATTCCCAACTAGTGATGATGAAGATGATGATGAACACGCTCTCTTTCTCACCTTAGTAGATTTCCTACTTCCCACAATTTTCCCATCAAAATTCATGCTTTGCCTTGGCATTTTCAACAATAAAAACGTCAATCCAGATTTCAATATTCACGGTGTCTTAACATAAATCAGTACTAAGAACATTACTCCAGCAATCCCACAAAGTCCCCCACCAAAATTCTTCAAGTTTTAACGGATCTAAAGCTATAAACTGGCTATAACACAAACTGGTTTTGAAATGAGAAACAAAATCAACTGTCAAAGATTATCCGAAAATGCTTTTATCAGTCAAAAAGAAAGCTAATGAGAAAGGAATTGGATGCACATACCCTTTATAACGTACTCCAATGCAATGATGGCATGCAAATTAGTGCCCTTTCAAAGTTGTTGGCATTTGCTTCAAACTTCCAGAGAGGGAAAAGGAAACAGCAACATCATGTGAAATACTGGCAATTCTTAAAGCTAAATCTTGAAGCTTATGGTTGAGAAAGTAATGCACACACACACATATGTAATATATACATAAAGATACACACACTCAGAGAGAGAGAGAGAGAGAGAGAGATTTTCTTGAATTTCTTCTGTTTTTTCGTAGAAAATTTCTCGAATGGGACTGTTTTTTTCTGTAATAATAAATGGTGATGAATGCTTACCAATTTTTGATTTTCGGCTAACTACTATGATCAGGCTAACTTTTACTTCTTGCATTTAATTTACACTTAACGTCCCCGCCTTATGACTATTGATGCACAAGCTAATATTAATACAATAACAATAATGAGCTTGTTTGGTACTCTTTATTTTTACAATTTATAAATTCACTTACCATGATTTAACTGTTAATTTGACAACTATTCAATAATCATCACACATTTCAAATTTTAATTAAATCTCCACCACTCATTTCCACTCATTATAAATTTTTTTTTATAAATTGATTTTATAAATTTAATCAAACGGGTCCAATAATAGATATATTTTTCTGTTTTTATTAATATTTTAAAGCAGAAAAATAGAGTATCTGGGGAAAAAACTGTCTATCAATAGCGAAGATAGAAGTTATGGTTAAAAATTTTGATGGAGAAAGAAGTAAGGCTGTATTTGTTGTAGCGTATAGATGTGAGAGACCTTGACTGTAATTATCAAATTATGGTAGTTGCTGCTAGAAATACGAATATATATAGTAACATTTTATTTTTTGCTAAATTCTTGGTAAAATTTTGGGAAAAAATAAAAATAGATTCCTAATTTATAAAGTAATGTTATTTATCACATGCCACGGTCCGTAATTGGTGGCCGGGCTCCAAATTCGGAGCCCGATCTCTTTCTATAGAAATTTTACTTGTATCCATGCTAAAAGATCTTTAAAATTTACTTTATCTTGGATAAATTATAAATGAATAACACTATTTATCTAAACAATCAGTTGGCATCTTCTCATTAATAATGAATGGGTGGATATCTTCATGTATTTATAATTACTAGTTTAACACCCGTGCGATGCACTGGAAGAACAACCTTGAAGATATAAATGAATGGGAAACATTTGTACATTAGTTGTGAAAGAAGAATAAATAGTTGTGAGAAATTTATTAGAGGTCGATTTTTTGACAAACAAATATAAATAAAAACTTCTTAAGTTCCCAATTTCCAATACATTATGCTAAAACATTAAAAAATTTTAAGGAAAAAAAACCTAACTCCCATAAACTTTGCACGATTCCAATGAGAATAATGCCAAAATATCCCTAAAAATATTATTGACATTCAAGTAAAGATCATTGAGGTGAAGTAAATTCACAATAGCTTTATGTAGTTATAGAGCAAGTACAGACTTATCAAGTGTTTAACTCTATACCAATTACCGTTGATGACATTTCTGCAAGCCCTTCTCTTTACAAAGAAATATAAGCCACATAACCTTTCTCATTACATGTATTTTCCGTAAACTTACAGCGTGTTTGATTACATTTGTTTTCCATGCAAAATATAAAACTCATGGAAAAAAATTCAATATTTATGAGTCTCTTTGGGAAATGGAAAATGGAATTTTAAATTCCATGATAGGGGAAAACATGGGAAAATAGGTAAAATATAACGTCATCAGTTAGCTTACAGCACTAGTCAAATGCACAAAATAAGGCAGAAACTACACCTGATTTAGATTAATATAATATAACATAATATAGATATACATTTTAAGTTAATGAAAATTAGAGGGTATTATTGTCTTTTTAAATAAAAAATGTTAGATCACGTAAAAATGTGAGATTTAATGTTAAAATTGTCAAGTTTGAAAGGTTGGAATTAAATTGCATAATATGATGAAATGTCTGGGTTAAAATTGGTAAATTAGCCAGAAAAGAATAAAATAAAACAATAAAAAATAAAATATGACGCCAGCAATGGCATCAACGATTTAGGCTGAAAAACTTGTTTAGACTACTCTTGATCTAGATATATATAGATATAAATAATATAACGTAATATAGATATAAATTTTAAGTTAATGAGAGTAGGAGATTGTTATTGTCGTTTTAAGTAAAAAATGTTAGATCGCGTAAAAATATGAGATTTGAAGTTGAAATTGTTAAGTTTTAAAAGTTAGGATTAAATTGCACAATATGATGAAATGTCAGGGTTATAATTGCGTAAATTAGCAAGAAAAGAATAAAATAAAGCAATAAAAAAATATGACGTCAGCCTTGACGTCAGCGATTTAGGCGGGAAAAATTGTTTAGACTACTCTTGATTTAGATATATATAGATTCACCTATATTCTAATATTAAATATCAACTGGACTTGAAAACGGTCTCCAATTTAGAAAAATAACATTACTCATTTTGAACATCAACTAGGAATTTCGCTTAAATTTGCTTTCCTGAAATTTAAGATCCATTTATTTGTAAGAAAATTTTTCAAAAACCTCTTGGAGGTTTTATAACAAAACTTTCCACCCCGTGCTGTGTATATGGAAGCATGTCAAGTGTATTTTATGAATGCCGTGTGTATTTAAAATACTTGTACAAGATGTGAGGTTTTGTTACAAAACTTTCGAGAGGTTTTGGAGAAGGATTTGTAAAGAATTAATCCCTTCTTTTTTTAAAAAAAAAAAACTAATTTAATTTATTTTTTTGATGTGAAAAAAAATAATTTAATTTATCAATTATCTTTTTCTTTGGGCAAATTTTTTGAGGCGCTTACCGATATAATCTACAGCAAAGTTCGACTTCTGACATTGATACCTCATGCGATTATAATGAAAGAGGAACCTAATTCTTAATAACATGTGGGAGCTTCTTTGAAGTAATAATAAGAAATAAAGATGTTTCAAATACACAATCTCAGTCCCACTATAGAGACAAATTTGTCTCCGTGTTTAAAGACAGATATATCCATGTAGCTGCATGATTCTTCCATATGCGGCCGCACCAAGACAGTGCGGATGCACTTCCTTGTATGTGCGGCCGCACCACGAGGACATGATACGAACTCGAATAATTTGTATTGAAATTCAAGAACACAAATAGAATAATAAAATATTATAGATTACTTCGAGGAAACTCGACCCTCTCAAATATTGGTTTTTTAGAAAAAATCAATAAAACTCCCAAATACAAACACCAATTCACAACATAATTAATTCCACCCCTACTTTCATCAGTTTTACATCTTTAAATAGAGATAAAATAAACATTATCCCACTAACTTACCCACTAACACAATAATAGCTAAATACATAGACACTGTCCCTAACTACTTTTACTAATTCAAACTAAATAAATAACTAATATCTAAATACTAAATTATTACATTGCTAATTAAAATAGAACCGTAACATTCCTTCCCTCTTGAAACTACCCTTGTCCTCAAGGATATGAATAAATTTCCTTCTCCTGCGCTTCCAATTTAGAACCAAATATGAGAAGATGTGAATTATTTTTTGGAGGTTGTCAGTTATTCTAGTTCTATACTCCAAACGTTGGACTATCTCGATCAATGACGACTTTGCCATACAAGAAGACTGAAATTTGATATTCGAAAATGGTTGCTCGACTTCTAATTTTTCAAGGAAAACAATGCTCTTTCTTTCATCAATTGGAAAGATTTTGGAGTTATCACCTCCTGGCACTGCCTCACACTTGCTACTAGAAAAAAACTGTAATTTTTCACTCGTGTGCCAAAGTTCTTTTGAATTGTTGGAAATAAATTCCAACAATCTTGTTTCTTTAAAAGAGTAATCTAGATCTTCAGATGTAAAAGATGTCGGTACAGGAAAACATACACTTTTTTCTTCAAAAGAATAATCAGTTTCCTCATATTGTTACTTCAAAGCAAATGAATCCAACTTGACATCAATCATGTCTGCCCAGATTTTCATTTTGCACATCATATCTTTCATTTCTTTTTGAGAAGCAGTAATAACTTGAACTATGCTCTCCAAATGTGCCACTCGCTGCTCAAGTGATTAGGCCATGCCTGCTCTGATACCAAATGATATGAACTCAAATAATTCGTATCGGAATACAAGAACACAAATAGAATAATAAAATATTATGGATTACTTCGAAGAAACCCGACCCTCCCAAATATTGGTTTTACGAAGAAACCAACAAAACTAATATTACGGTTCTATTTTAATTGGCAATGCAATAATTTATTATTTAGATATTAGTTATTTATTTAGTTTGAATTAGTAAAAATAGTTAGAGATAGTGTTCAGGTATTTAGCTATTATTATGTTAGTGGGTAAGTTAGTGGTTAGTGGGTAAGTTAGTGGGATAATGTTTATTTTATCTCTATTTAAAGATGTAAAACTGATAAAAATAGGGGTGGAATTAATTATATTGCAAATTGGTGTTTGTATTTGAGAGTTTTGTTGGTTTCTTCCGAAAAATCAATATTTGAGAGGGTCGGGTTTTCTCGAAGTAATTCATAATATTTTATTATTCTATTTGTGTTCTTGTATTTCAATACAAATTATTCGAGTTCGTATCACCATGCAACTGCATAGACAAATCTATCTCCAAATACAAAGACAGATTTGTCTCTATAGAAAATACATATACAATCACGGCGATATTAATTTCTTTGTAAAAACTATTATGAAGCCGACCTTGAAATAAAATACAAGAAGGAGAGTTTGACTCAAAGGCACGAGGTGGGGTCCAATTAACGGCTGAATTTATGTTTTTTCAATCGTCGGATTATGTGTGTGCTTAGGGAATCACTCAATCAAGAGAAATTTTTCCATATAACATATGCATATACTGGTCATGAATAGAGTCCCATCACATGTCCCCTCCCACTTTGTCAAATTATACATAATACGACAATGACTGAAAGTCTTATTTCATTTATAGTTTGGTTGAAATGTAAAGTCATTTGATTATACATTTAACGTACTATGTTCCATGTTTCTATGTTTTTCACTACATATAATTGAGTTGTGAAGACTAGTTGATTGTTATTTCACGACTCAAAGATAGGTAGATAGTTGATGCTATATGTGAGTTATGATTGTTGTGAAATTCCTTTTTTTTTTTTAAGGAAAAAACTTTCACTAATCACTTCAAATCATGACAGATAGCCAAACTCAAAAACAACGGAATTCGATCAGGCCAATTACAAACAAAATAATTAGATAAGAACATGTATCAACGGCGTCGGCAACCCATTTGCCTCTCGACAAATAAAGTTACATATACCATAATCCATAAATGTTAGACACCATAAGATAGGAGTTATAACGACGACATTTTGCGACGACGTTAGATGTCGTTGCTATAACGTTGGCTACAGCGGCGACTCTGAGTCGCTATACCGGCGACTTCATCATGTCGTCGTTGTAGGGTGTGTCTATAGGGACGACAAGTGGTATCGCCGCTGTATATTGGTATCTATAACGATGACCCATAAATATCGTTTATATATGATTGGCGGGAAAATTTCTCGCATTTGTTCTTATATTTAGTGACGGAAAATCTTTATTATAGGGAAGATAATCGTCACTATAATTATAATAATCTATATAATATATATTATAAAAGCAAGGTAAGAACCGAAAGTCAAGCTAGTCCAGTTGGCAAGGTAATATGTCTTTGCATTGAATGTGGTGGGTTTGACTTCTTACATGGGTAAAGCAATGTGTGTGATTAAATGGGATGGGAAAGGGCCGGGTAGGGCTATGGGGTTGGGCCGGGTCGGGCAGAATAGTAGTGGGTCGGGTTTAAAAAAATTTTGATGACCAAAACCTATTGAATTTATAGCCGCGCCACTACAATAGGCCGAAAATGTCGTTACTATTGGGCTATTGGTACGGGCCTATAGTAACGACCTCGTGGGGACAAAAAATCATCGCAATAAGTTTATAGCGACGACATTTGGGTCTATAAATCGTTGCTATAGGCGACATTTGTTGTAGTGAGAAGCGTTCGAACTTCAGAATGAATAGCAGCATAAGGATGATGATCCAATTTGGTACGCAGACTTTGAACCACACTTAAACAATCCATCTCGACCTCATGAATTTGTAAATTATTCTATATGGAAAATTTCAGTCTCTTCAACACTGCATGTGCTTCAGCGGCCTCCACTGATAAAGTATTAAAATATCTTGCTGCAAGAACACTTAGAATCACTCCAAAGTCATCTCGAGCAACAACCCCAATAGCAAAACAGCCATATTCCAATTTGACAGCAGCATCCACATTAAGTTTAAAGAAGCCATCTGCTGGTGGTTTCCAACAAACATGTAGGCGCCTAATATCATCAGAATTTGAAGTCCCACCAAAGGAATGCCGCTCAACAAAATAAAAAATGAGACCAACCAGAATTCTGGGCTCTCTTCAAAATGAACCATGCAAAGCTTTGTTCCGCTCGTGCCAAATAAACTAAGATGTGCTAATGATACAAACTACATGGCAAAAGACATTCTTCATAATGTAAAAGATGACATCCTTTGTATTAGCCCCTCTAACAAAATTCTTAATGACATGCCAAAGTCCCATTTCCTTCCAAACCAGCCGAGCAAATGGACATTCAGAAAGGATGTGTATGATTGTTGTGAATTTTAGTACAATCAAATCAAATCAAATAATTCACAAAGAAATGAATTTCTATTTGGCAGAAAATGTGAACAAAAATAGTGACAAAATGAGCATTTATCTTATTATCCCCATTGATATTTTTTCTTTCTTATGTTGGTGTGCAATTGTGCAGCTAAGGGAGGACATGGTGCCCCCCCTTTTGGGGAGGGGGAAGGGGGGAATTTTTAGCTTGTAAATATATATATATAAAGTGTAATTTAGCTGGCGTACTATATGGCTCACCTTTTTAGCCCAGCCCTCCAACAGTGTCTAACTCCGCCATTGTTGGTGTGTAGGAATATTAAGGTAATTTTAAACCCCATTTTATCAATATTTTTGTTTTCTCACTTGTCCGTGACTCCAAAGAAAATCATACAAATGAATACAAAAAATAATAATGCTAAAAAAGATCAATTTGCTGCCACAAAGTGGAGAAATGCTACAATGGGCGAGTGGCCTATATGGACGACTCGCCCATTGGAGAAACTTAAAAAGTGAGAACAAATGTTATACTTGGTGTGTCTCTTAGGCCTTAGCCACATGAGGAGGCACTTGTAAACGCAAAAATACATGGGAGTTGAGACCCAAATTTAATGGGATCCGATCTCGTAGAAATGAATCGGGTTTCTAAAGTGAGGCCCGTATACAAGTATGTAAAACAGTTCGTCCTAAGCCCAAATGAATAACAATGGACCGGATCCAGTCTAATGTAGTGTTGGTTCTTGTACCGGTTCACACAAAAATTCTATTTTTAATTTTTTTTTCTTCTACTCATTCTCTCTTTCACCCCCTTTTTTTGGAGGTTCTTTTACTCATTCTTGTTATAGTCAGTTCTACAATAGTCGGTTTATCTACTATTTTTAATCTTTATTATCTTTTTCGAATCAATTTTAACTCGATTTATAAAACATTCAATATATATGTCCTTTTTTTGGTTTTTCCTTCTTAATCATGTAAACATAACCCGTGAATGTAAAAGACATTTAGTTTCATTGTCATATATGTCTTAAGTTTTGTTAATTACATATATATATATTATATAATCTTATTAATTGTTTGAAAATATAATACATAAATAGTTCGTATGTCGTAATAACAAGTGCATTAATTGAGGAGTATATATGGAAATGAAAAATTAAAGACATATTTAATATAGTAAGCATATTATCTTTTATAAACGAATAAAAATAATATATTGTGGGCATTGTGGGCAAAGGTTGAACAAATTCCACCCCCCTTTTCATTTAATGAAGGTAGCAATGCACATACTTACTCATAGGAATGGTTCAAAGAGACTTGAATGTCTATAATGAGTAATTCGAGAAGTATTTTTTACACGAATAAATGACATACGTTATTCAGCAATTTTAGATCGCCTATTTATATGTAAGTGATGGACTTGATTACCCACAAACAGTTAATGTATAGAATGATTATGTGTCACTTTTTTATGTCACAGAAATAAGTCTCTATAGAATTATTATTATTATTTTTGAAAAGATAGAATTATTATTGTTAATCAAAACTAGACACCATATTTTTTCACATGAAACAAATATTGGTTTCATATGTGAGCCTCAACACCATGTGAGAGTGGAGAGATCGGAAGAGCACATAACATGAATTCTGATATATGAGATTGAAATATATCCATTATTACACAATTGCTACATAGGCAAGTATTTTTGATGGATTTAGATTGATTTTCTCTCCATTGTGGAAAAGGTTCGGTTATCCGTCATATCTAAATGATCTAGATCAACTTGAATCAGAAACAAACCTTGAAACCCTATGATCTTATCTTATCACATATAAATATAAAGGATACCATGGTCTTCTGTCTTCACCATTAATCTTTTACCTTCCCTCTATATATTCTCTCAATTCTTCACATTTATTTCTGTGTTGGATTGAGTTTGTGGACCAATATTTGATTGAGTGTCGTATATTAGATATTAGTTGTGATTATTATTAATTCATAACAATGCTTTTGTGTATTTCGAAGATTCCACGTGTTCTCTTGTGTGGGATACCCAAGTGCCAAGTGGCCTAACAACACGTTTTGCCGCAATAAAAACTTCGTAAAGATCCATCTCTTCACAATTTGTCAAGTGTCATTCTTTCATCAATAATAACGTGTATCTCCAATGTCACTTTTTCTATGGTCTGAATATAGAATCCAGACTAGAGGTGTCAAAACGGGCGGTCCAGGCTGAGCCGGCAAGCTTCCCTTGCGCCCTGGCACGGCCCGCAAAGCCAAATAGCCCGCACATGCGGGCTTCTCGGTCACGGGTTAACCCGGCGCACATGGGCCTCTTTTTTCTGTTATTTTTTCTTTTTATTTTTTGTTGTATTTTACATTTAGATTTTATGATAAATACATTATAATTGAAATACTTCTATAGAAAATTTACCACATTTTAAAGAGATATTATTAGTCTTTTAAAATTTTAAATTCTAATTAAAAAGTAAACATATAACAAGATGAAAGTAAAATTTTTAATAATAAACTCCAAATATCTTATTATGTAAAAAAATTGAAATTGAAATATTATTTATACAAATTTAAAAAAAAATGAATAATAATACAAGAAAAAAAACAATATAATAAAAAAAACAAAATAAAAAAATAAAAAAGGGGCCACTTTTTGGCCATCAAAAAGTGGCAGGCAAAATGCGTGCCACTTTTTGACCAAAACGGCACCTGCTGCCTGTCGCAGCAACCTGCTGCAGTAGGCAACTTTAACTTTAATTTTTTGAATTTTTTTAAAATTTTTTTGACGGGTCGACGGTCCAGCGTCTTTGAACCGGCCCGCCCGATCCACCGCGGGCAATGGCCGCGACTCGGACAGGCCGGTTCCTGGCCGGCCCGCGGTTCGAGGCTTTTCTGTGTGAGCTTGGGCAGGTTGGGGCTGCCAGCCCATTTTGACACCTCTAATCCAGACTATATCAATTAAAAAACAGCCAAATTATAAAATTACATGTAATTTTATATATGTAATTGTTTTTTATTGATAATCAAATTTTCTTATAATATGACTTAATAAGAAAATGGTATCACTAATATAACAATATTAGAACAGAACCGTACAACCAATCAATAAATAAAAAAGAGGAAAATGAAGGGGATATAAGGACGCAAGCAAGATAAGGCTTTTTTTTCCTTTCTTTTGAAGAGGGAGCAAGATAAGTCTTAAAAATATGAAATCTGGTCAAATTAATCACATAGACATATTTGACAGGACTTAATTGTACTACATAAATCTCAACAATTCATTCTCATAATAATCAAGAGCCCTTTTCAAAACCTTTGGGAGTTTTGGTTACAAAACTTCCTATGACGTGTATCATTTGAAATACACATAGTGTATATCTATACACCTCACGTAAGGTGAAAATTTTGTTACAAAACATACGAGATGTTTTTGAAAATTTTCCTAAAAAACAATCAATAATAAACTCTTAAAACTGTTGAGTTATGGTGGGTCTCACTACTAGGTTTTCCCTCCTAAAGTACAACTTTCACTATTTTTGGCCTCTAAGACGTTTTGGGCTGAAGTCTGTCTGAGAATATTGGGCCCATTGGCATCCAATTTACAGCTGGGTCACTTAATAAACACACAACCTTGGTATCTGATTTACTGCCCATTCAATTTCTGCTGCTTCGGTATTTGACGCGGCGTTATTATTGGAATGTGTGGGAATAAATCAATCTATCATAATCCCACAAATAACTATATAAAATTATTGTTTTCTATATAAATCTGTGTTCCAGCCAACTTTATTCGTATTTCACTATTCGCAGAACCGAACTCCGGCATTGGCAGCTTTGTAATCCGTTCTGTGACCCACAGCTGAAAATGGCTACTTTTTCCCTTTTGAGTGCTGTCAACAAAAATCGAATCGACTGGAGGTTAAGAGTTCATTGTGTTCGAAAGTGGGTCGTACTGGGGAGTGAAAAGTTCGAACTCAGCCTAGAATTTGTCCTCATGGATAGGGAGGTTAGCAAATAAATTAAAAGCTTCTCATATTTCAGTCCAGCTTATAAATGTGTTGTTACTAACCGTTTTTTTTTTTTTTTTTTTATAATAATAGGGAGGTCGTATTTAAGCGACTGCTGTCAGGGATTTGATCAAGAAGTTTGAGCAACAGATTGTTGAACACAATCTGTACTGTATCAAAATGGTTTGTGTTGCTGATAACAAGGGCACGTTCAATGCCACCAGTCACCCTTAAAGGCTGTTTTTCTGTGAAAATACTCATATTCAATCTATTATTTATTTATTTATTTTTTGGTACTCCCATATTCAATCTATTATTCATGCTAAGTTTATTTCTCTTCATGTCAATTACTAACCTGAAAATTACGGTAAAGGGGAGTTCTTAAGGCTGCATTTACCAAAAGTTTGTAGTTCCACAGTCAATAAATGGTACATGAGAACTCTATATACAACCAGAACGGATAGATTATTTTTTGTATTTTTGCATGTGTGGAACTATGTGATTTGTGTAATCAATGAATCTATATTTTTTCTATCCTATCTTATAAGCACTAAAAGGAATATTGTTTCTTCACTTATAATTTTCTTTTTTTTTTTCATTCAATTTGCTGACATGAGATCTACAAAACATGCAAGCAATTAAAAAAAATTAGAAATTTCATATATGTATTATAAATAAATTGTCCCATATATTGATTAAAAATATCGGTGGTTACCTTTAACATCCATATGTCCAACAATCCGCCATACTCGATCAATCTCCATCCCAACCGGATTCAAAAGGGTTTAACAATATTACAAAAATTACATTTCAGTGTACAAACATTACACTGATGGGTGGGAAAAGCCGGATAAACATCTCCGACTCAGGAAGATTTTACATGCCGATTACTTTTTACAACAGTAAAATTTTTTATAATGTATCTGTTGGACGAGAAAAAATGAAATTTTTTTCCGGCGTGAAACAGATCGAAAAAAATAAAGACATGTATTTCGGTTTAAAATGATATTAAGTACAACGAACTGGAATTTTTTCTTAATAACTCCAACAACAAATCGATTAACGTTCGCACTGCAACTCTGCATATGGGGGGTGGGGGAAAAAGTCAGCATGTTACTTAATCTAACAATTCGAAAAAAATTTGCAAGAAAGCTATGTACTTATCTTTTGTAGACATTTTACTACCGATTTGGTAGTCTATTTGCTTGGATTTGAGGTTGAACTATATTTCTTAGGAAGCGAGGGACTGTAGACATCGATTTGGTGGTTGACTTCTTTCGATCTGAGGTTGGACTTTCTTATTGGGCCGGCAAGGGGGTCGAGACAACGATCTTGCAGTTGATCTATTCTGATTTGAGAGCGAATAGCATTTTTTAGGCAGCGATTTTAGTTTAGGACAATGAGAGATATCTTGAGACACGAGATTCCGAACAACCTTAATAAGCCATTTGGTGGAAAGACAATTTTCTTCGGTTGAGGTTTTAGACAGATTCTTCCTGTTGTCCCAAAAGGCAAAAGCCAAGATATTATGTACGCATCAATCAACTCATCTTATTTGTGGAAAGACTGCAAGTTTTTGCATTTAACAAAAAACGTGAGATTGCAGAATATGGAAATCAGTGACCAGGTCGATCAGTTGAAAGCTTTTTCAGAGTGGATGATGAGCATTGGAGATGGTACAGCAGGAGTGGATAGAGATGGTGTTGCAGATGTGGATATACCAGACGATTTGCTAATTACGTCATGTGATGACTCGATTAAGTCAATTATTGAGTCTACGTTTCCCTCTTTCTTAGGAGATGTACTTGATGCATCGTATTTGCAAGGCAGAGTGATACTTGCTCCAAAACTCAATGATGTAGAGGCTGTCAATGATTACATGATATCGCTTAACAAGAATGAGGAAATAACATATTTAAGTGCTGATACAATTTGCAGAGCAGAAGGAGACGTGAGTTTGCTCGAAGGAATCCACTCAATAGAATTTTTCAATAGCATACATTGTTCTGGGATGCCAAACCATAAGATGATGTTAAAAGTAGGAGTGCCAGTCATGCTATTGAGAAATATTGATCATACTCAGGGATTGTGCAACGGAAAAAGGTTAGTCAGTACAAGGCTAGGGGACCATATATTAGAGGCTGAAATTTTATCTGGGAGTAATGCAGGTTTTAGGCTCTTTATTCTGAAGATATCATTGTCCCCGTCAGACATTAAACTACAAGTTAAATTTATGAGAAGACAGTTTCAGTTATAGTATCGTATGCAATGACTATCAATAAAAGTCAAGGCCAATCATTAGCACACATTGGCTTACTACTTCGGAAGCCAGTCTTTACCCATGGTCAATTGTTTGTTGCAATATCCAGAGGGGCAAGTCGTTCAGGATTGAAAATTCTTATTTGTGCAATGGCCAGGCAATCAAGTCCACAATGAATGTTGTGTACAAAAAAGTCTTTCAAAATTTTTAATGATGAAGTTTTTTTATCTTTTTAATTTTCTGACTCTATTTTCGAACTTATTTTGCTTTTTCATATTATTACTACCGAGAACTTGCTACCCGTGCGAATCTAGTTCTATTTTAAAATAAAAGCAGTTTGTGAACACAGTTGGCAAAACTTCTTTTTAATGTTGTAGAGATCTAGGTTCATAAATCATAGTAATTAGAAATTGAATATTCATTCGGTCTTTGCTATAACGTCTTGTGCAGTTGTGCGGGGATCAAAATCAATACTCAATTTTGAGCACTACAAAGTCGAGTGTACAATTCAATCAATTTTGAGATTACGTGTACTAGTAGAAATGGATAAAATCCTTTTTTTTTAAAGCAGAAATGGATAAAATTCTTGATCCAGAAAGAAAGTGTCCCACTTCTTGAAATTATTACATGAATTATTAATACATAACCCTAATAGTCGGTCCTTCAGAAGTCTTAATAAAAAGTCCAACTTCAACGCAAAACAAATATACATTCTTTTAAGCAATCTCTTTTCCGAAAATCACTTTGGTTTTCTTTAAAAAAAAAAAAAAAAGCCCTAAAATGTGAAATGAGAAATGCTCCAAGTACCACCATGTTTACTATTAGTTATACATATTGAACAAATTGCACCAATACGTAACTACACAAACATCAATGTGTTATAATTTATCAATTGGATGTTCAATATGTAGAGCCTTGATCGTATCTTACATACTATTATGGCCCACATATAAAACTAACTGAAAATGTTCTAGCGCTACATATGTAGTACTTTATGACATCACACAATCTATGTGACGTGTATGTAGACACTCCACATACACGTCACATGAACTGTGTGGTGCCATAAAGTACCACACATATGGCGCTAGAACACTATTCCAGTAGATAACGAAACTATTAATGGTTTCATGTGCAAAAAGGAAAGTATCTATGTACACTCTTAGACTCTTGATTAAATATCATGTATAATAAGTAGAGTAATATTATACATCCTCGTTAATTTATTAATTAGTTCACCGGTTTACAATTTTCACATAATAATACGAACACATTTTTGGCAACATAACACAAACGCTTTGATTTTAACACTCCACACTCTATTATCTCGAGATAAATCTAGAAACAACCAAGAAGAGAAATATTTCAACATCTTCATTAATTTTGTATCAATGTACTATGCGTACATCACTATTATATACCGCTTCAAATATCAACATTTAAGCAATATACTTGTGTTCCCAATCGTTACATAAAATCCTCAGAAGAATTAAGAATCTTAAAAAAACAATTAATTGTTTTCTTAAATAATCTTAGCTATGTAATAATGTAATCAAAACCTATAATTAACGAAGCAAAATCAGCAACCAGAGAGCAAAGAAAACGGTAACTCCGGTAACAATACACGCCATGTCCAAACTCCTCTCTCTCCTCTGCTTCCTCTCTCTATACTGCATCTTCATCCTCAAGAACTCCTCGTACCTTTCTCTCTCTTCATCTCTGTTACTTCTCTTTCTCTCTCCATCCAGGGATTCCTGCAGAATCCCCAAACTGTCCTCTCCATTTAAGATTTTCCCATCCATGTCCTCCACTTGCAGAGTCACCTCCCTCACCAGTAATTCTCCCCCCTCTTTCCCGCCGCAGGTAACCACCACGCCCCACTGCACTAAATCCCGGCCTTCACCGCCGCCGCCGACCGGCATCACGGTGGCGTAACGTAGTTGAATGTCTTCTGTCAGCCAGTGACGCTGGGTTTCCACCGGTGTCATGCTTGTCACGTTTACTGATTGTTTCTTCTCTGGGTCTATCAGAATCCAGCTCACCCTCAAGTTCTGCTCCAGAAGTTCTCGGTCTCCGGCGAACTTCACCGGCGCCGGCACCGTCTCTTTCGGGTCGAGAAGGTCGAGTCTGAAGGGTGAACAGACGAACCAACCGGAAATAGTTTCTGTTACCAGCACTTTGGAGTATAATAACTCTTCCCCGTAGTAAATATCCACTGCTGATATCAATTCTGGTGTCTTCGGCGGATGGGATTTCCGGGGACGGCGGCGGTGATGGTTGGGAAAAGATTGGGAGTAGAACGAGCGGTGGCCGGAGGGGAAGCCGGAAATGGCGTGGGTGACACGGGCTTCGGCGGTGGAGGGCCAGGTGGAGTGGCAAATATCTCTCCAGAGGCTATCCTCTGTACATAAAGAATGTAACTGTTTTGAAGCACAAGTAGTGGAAGCAAGAGTCTGTCCGTCTAGTCGATTCAGGATGTGGGATCGAATTATGTAGGGATGGAGGACGGCGATGCCGGTGGCGCTGCCTTCGTCCGCCGTGGCGGCGGCGGCGGCAGCGATGGTAGTGGTGGAAACGGAAGACATGAAGATCTTTCTGTTGGCCTTTTGGGTTGTTTGGATGTGTGCGAGGGACAAAAAGTGGGGTGAAGTAATGTGAATATATATAGGGGGAGTTTTACGGGTCAAAGACAGGATTCAACTGTGGATGTTTAGAATACTCGTTTGTTTGAACGAGTAAAGTAGGATACACATATTTTGACATTATTATCCGTTTAATGTGAAAAGAGAGAAAAAAAAAATAAAAAAATAGATTCATGCATGCATTATTCATTTAAAATGTGGCGGAAAAAGCAACTTTAGTAAACCCACTCGTGATAGTGTGTGTTGCGGGTAACTCCGTCTTGGTTCTTCGCATATGAGTTAATAAGACATAACAAGATAGACAAGGGACATATGCGAAAGTAGGGCAAGTGATATTATTTTTTATTAGGTCGTGACATTTGCTTCCATCATATTTTGAATGTAACATAAATTTATACAAAATCACAACATTAGTAGTTTATAGCGTGTATATGTGTACTCATATGAGACTGTAAATGTCATAACGATATTTCAATAAAATGCTAAGAAATACTATTTCTCTATGGTCTTATAATGGGTTAATTTCACAAATCGTCCCCAATCTTTAGGCTAAGAATTTGTTTCATCTCTAACTTTTTTTAAGATACCCCATAGCGTCCAACATTTGATAAATACGCACAAATCGTCCCTATTTCTACTGTTTCGTGAAATTTTTAACAAAACGACAATTATACCCTTAAATATTTTAATTTTTTTAAAAAAAGTTTAAAAATAATAAAAACTAAAAAACGGCCCCCCATCCCAAGTCCCCCCTCTGAAAATTCCGGCCGCCGGAATAGACAGTTCCAGCGGCCAAAAAGGGGGGGGTGAACCCCCCATTTGGCAACAAAATGCTGCCGAAAATGGCAGCGAAATCGCTGCCATTTTCGGCATCATTTGTGCCTGCCATTCAAATGGGGGATTCATCCTCCCAATTTTGCAGCAAAAATACTGCTGAAAATGACAGTGTTGGTGCTACTAGAAAACGGCAGCAGCACAAATAGGGGTAAATCCCCCCATTTCGCTACTGGAAAATGAGGGGATTCACCCACATTTGTTAGTGTAAATGCTGTCGGAAATGGCAGTGAAATCTCTGCCATTTACGGCAGCGTTTCTGGTAGCACAAACGAGGGGTGAACCCCCCATTTCGCTATCGGAAAATAGGGTGATTCAACCCCTATTTGTTAGTGTAAATGCTGCCGGAAATGGCAAAGAAATTGTTACCATTTCCAACAGCATTTGTGCTGCCAGAATGACAGCACAAATGGGGGATAAATCCCTCCATTTAGCAGCAAAAATACTACCGGAAATGACAGCGATCCAAATGGGGGGTTTCGCTGCTGGGAAGATTCACCCAGTACAAATGGGGGATTCATCCCTCATTTGTGGAGGCCGGAATAGACCATTCCGGTGGCTGTCCGGACGAAGGGGAGGGGGTAGGGGGTGGGGATTGTGGAATAGTGTAAAAAATAATGATTTGTGCGTATTTATCAAAGGTTGAGGGCTATAGTGTGTCTTAACAAAGGTTGAGGATGAAATCGAGACTTATCTAAAAGATTGGGGATGATTTGTGAAATTAACCCTCTTATAATTGATAATCCATTTATAGAAAGTAGTGTGCTAACTAGCACCTCGAGAAGCTAACCGATACGTGGGGATCAGATTCTTGAAACTCAAATATGAAAAGTAATTGAAATCAATGTTTAAATTAAACACACGTGAAAAATATATAAAGAAAAGAAAATCATACGGTCATATTGACTTTACAGTTCATTACCAAACCAGAAACATTACTTTATACCTAACACAAAAATAACTATAAAAAAAAATAAAAAAGTCAACACGAAAACGGCAAAATCCTTTATAAGAGATTTGTTTGGAGTAAGTTGTCATTTACCAAAGACGATATTCCAACAGTACAAAGGCTGTAGTACTGTGAAGTCGGCTAATTTGAGGAATTCATCTTTATGAATTTATCGAAGAATTTCCAGAGGACAATTAGGTTGGAAGATTGGAAAAACAATCCAATTATTACAAATTATAAAATAAAATAAAATTAGTTAGTATAAAGAAAGTTATATGCACGTAGGTCCTGTTAATTTCTTTTTGTCAAACCGTCTTCTTGTTAACAAATCAAGTAGTAATAAATATCCATGCATCTTGACAAAAAAAATTTTAAATCAAAGTTCAAAATATCATGAAAAACGTTTACTTTTATACGATCATGTTTGTTGACAACGATTTATGCTGAGGCTAAACTGTCCTCGACAATTTAGTAATCAATAATGGTTCTTCCTTCTGTAATTACAAAATCTATAATTTGATATTTTAATTTAAGTTTAAAGAAGCTACTAAAAATCCTCTCTCCTCCAACATCCCCCCCTCTAACATGGTGGGGGTATTTATAGGAAAAAATAGCTAAGTGGAATGCTTCAGGGCATGTATTCCACGTGTCCGGTCTAAGTATTAACTGGCGTACACATGTATCTGGTAACCATCCATGTGTGTGATAAGGATCGCTCGTCTCCACTAACTTGTTCAGTTCGGTTCCTTAGAGGACGGTAGATATATATAACCTACATGTAAGATCGGTTATCTCACCAACAATTGCCCCCCTCGAGTTTGCCTCCTCGAGGTCATTGTGGGGGTGTAACTCGACTTTGCGGAAAGAAAAAAGGGCTTTTCTGGCAATTTTGTCCTGACGAAACGTCTTTTATACGCCTGTTCAGAGGCAATGGGACATGTGGCATGGCGTTATTGGTGGATTTGTCTGGCTGCACTCGGGAATCGCAAGAGGCGGTACCAATTCATGATGACCCTAGGACTTCTTGGGGTTTTAGGGGTTTTTAGTCCTATAAAAAAGGTGCCTTATTCTTTTTCTCGTTTCTTTTGTTCTTTTTGCTTCTGCCGTTTCCTAGGTGTTACAATCTTCTTCTTCGGTATCTCCGTGAGTGATTTTCAGGTAAAATAACTGGTTTCTGTTCTTTGCATTTTGGTATTTTTAAAACTTCCCTTCTTCCATTCTGCTAATCATGAGTCAAGAAAGTGAGACGCCTTCATTAAGGGATTTCGGTGGTGCTACCGTCACCGCTACCGTGGTATCGGCGGCGGATAAAGGAAAAAGGAAAGTAGAGGGAGTTGTTGATGTAGGCGAATCGTCGGGGAGGAAGCGACTTGTTCGGCTAATGAATCTCTTGGGGAGATCTGGACAGAAATGGAGGGGGCCATGTTGGCCGAAGAAGGGGAAAGCTCTGGGGCGGTTCCCTTGGCTGTTAGGGTCCCAAGTGGAGAGGTCGGTCCTCTAGAAGAGGAAGGTGTATGGCAACGACTTTCTCCTCGTGCGGGGCCATATGAATCGCCTTTTTCTTGCAGAGATCTTCCTTCTATTGCTACTGAACAAGAGTTGATCTATTGGAAAAGAAAGTATAGAATTCCTGATTCAGTGCATTTCTTCTTACCTTACTTACCAGAGAGGGTAGACTAGCCTCCCGAAGGTTGCGTGGCTGCAAACATGCGCATGTTGGAGACCGGGGTTTAGTTCCCTCTTACTCTCCTTATAGCTGATCTTCTTAGAGAGTGGGGATTGGCACCGAGCCAGATTGCTCTCAACGGGTGGAGGGCAATTACAACGTTTTTCATATTATTCGCCTTGTCTGATTACCCAAGACCCACATTTGATGAGCTGAACTATCACTATGAGTTCAGGGCGTGTGACGGGATGGGATCTAGGTGGTACTATTTTATGAAGCGTAAAGGTCGGGAGACATTAATTACGGACTGACCTGAATCAGTAAAGGATTGGAAGGATCGGTGGTTTTACATTGGTGGGGATTGGGCGCGATCGGGTCAGCCCAATGATAGACCGATTCCCGTTCTATACCGATCTCGGCGCAGTAAGTATTAGCCTTTTTTAGGGTTTGGGCCCAGAGGTTTTCTAATACTTATCGTTTTTCTTCGTTTTCAGGATACCTGTCCCAGAGGTCAGTGCGGACTATTTAAAGCACGTAGCCGTCATTGCTGCTCAAGGCGGACTCCATAGTTCGTCAAAATTCTTAGTGACCAAGGAGCTGTTTCAAGCCGGCTTAACATTAGTCTCTCCGAGTGAGGTGTTGCTCCCAGTTCCCAAAGTTACTACTATAGCTCTAGTATGGTATTCTTAAGAAATAGAGCTTCGTATAACATTGTGATTTGTTCATGTAGCTCATCGCATTCCGCGCAAGATTCCGGTTATAGAAAGAAGAATGCCTCCCAAGGAATTTACAATGGCCCAAAAAGTGGCAGCACGGAAGGCCAGCTCTAGGAAGGAACCCCCGGCCCCTTCACAATCTTCGGGAAAGAGACGGGGCGAAGAGCATCTATCTGGGGAAGATGCACAGCGTCGACGAATGTTTCCAACTAGGTGCTTTGAGGTCAGTACCGGATCTGGGGGCACCGAGCTGCAAAGAACGAATCAAGAGCTCCCACCTGCTCATCCTGGAAACCAGTCCGGCACTGCAACTCCTCCGCCTTTTGAACCAACTGGTTGGGGATTCACCCTACGAGGTCACAGGTAGTGGAGAAAATGAAGGGGCAATTCCCCGAATGCTACTTGGAGTATAATAAGACTTCCTCTCCAACGCCTTCAACTACGAAGCCATGGAAGCACCGGCACGGGCTTGGAATGTACGGGAGGAATCAATGACAAGCAAAATGACTATGGAGGACATCGTGGCCTCCTCTATTGCGTACATGGCTCAGGCTTTGAACTATCAGCAGAAGGCCCTAGTGATGGCTAGGGATCGGGAGGAAGAGGTGGAGGTCTTGAAGGAGATGCCGCTCGTTCAGATTCTAACCTGAGGATCGAGTTTAACAAGTGGACAAAGGCGGAGAGCGAGGTAAAAAGACTGATGGCTAAGGCTTTGGAAATGGAAAAACTCGCCATGACTGAGAGGTCAGCTCGGGAAGAAATGGAGAAGTGTCATGCCACCGAGTTCTAAAAGAAAGTAGAGGAGGCCAGGATTGCCACTAAGGCGTCTGCTGTTGAGGAGTACAAGACTTCTGATGAGTACAACACCGACCTTAACCTTACTTTTGTGGTCGTGTATGACGAAATCATCGATAGTCTCGACACCCAAAAGCCGGGCAATCCTGTTAAGTTTTTGCGTACGGAGCTGGAAACATATAAAGAGAAACAAGAGCTGACAAATGCTCCTGCTGAGGAGGGAAACCCCTGAGCTGAGACAAGTGAGGTTCCAACCGAGAATCAGGAGAACTGACCTCTTGCCTGAGTCAAAAATTTATTTATTTATTTATTTTTATATATGCTGGTTAGCAGCTTTTGTAGGCTGTTATGAAGCCTTTATTCGGACCAATAGGTCGGATTTCTTGTATGCATTGTTCAAATGCTTCATGAAAAGTTTAAAGTTTAATTACCATTCTGGCTTACTCGCATCAATTGCATTTATTTGTTTTGGGTTTCATTGTCTACAACGGTACTCTACTTACGTAACGTGTGATCAATAGAGCCTGGTTAATTAGATAAAATCAACGCTCTGTTTTCGAAAAGTATAAAACTTGCACTTGGCTTATAGCCTTTTCATATTACAAAAGAATTGGAGTGCGGCTTACAAATTTACGTACTTTAGCCGAGTTCCTGGAAAATTTATAGCGCAGCAAAATGAACCTATAAGGTTTCAAAATAAGTGGAGCTCTTTGGTTCTGATCAACTGAAGTACTTTTTGAGGTGTTCAGTATTCCATGGGTGCGGCAAGGGGCTGCCATCCTGAGTTTCAAGCTTGTAAGCGGCATTTGCCAAGACACCAGAAATTAGATAGGGTCCTTCCCAGGTTGGAGCCAAAGTCCCTGCGACTAAATCTTTGGTGTTTTGAAACACCCTTCTGAGGACTAAATCTCCAATATCAAACGCTCGAATCTTCACCTTGGAGTTATGATATCTTGCACTTCTTTGCTTGTAAGCGGCGTTTTTTATAGCCGCATGCTCTCTTTTTTCTTCCAAGAGGTCGAGTTCGGTTGTAATAAGCTCAGGGTTGAGCCCTTGGTCGAAGTGTTTGACCTTGAAAGTGGGAAGCTCCATTTCGACTGGGATTACCGCTTCCGTCCCAAAGGTGAGACTGAAAGGGGTTTCCCTTGTAGAGGACCTGGCTGTAGTGTGGTATGACCATAGTACGGCTGGTAACTCTTGTGCCCACCGACCTTTTAACCCTTCCAACCTTGTCTTGAGGGTAACCCTTCCAACCTTGTCTTAAGGGTATGCTTAATGACCTTGTTTACCGCTTCTATTTGCCCGTTCAATTGGGGGTGGTTAGGTGTGGAGAAGTGCTTCCGGATTCGATGCCTTTTGCAGAAACTCCGGAAGTGTTCATTGTCGAACTGTCTTCCATTATTTGTTACTATGGAACGTGGTATACCAAAGAGGCATATAAGAGATTTCTACACGAAATCAGTTGTTTTTTGCTCTGTCACTTTGGCCAGGGGTTCGGCTTCCGCAGATCGGAAGAGCGTCAACGGCAACAATAGCGAACCGAACTCCGCCCTTCGCTATTGGTAGTGGGCCGATCAGATCTTTTCCCGACTTTGCGAAAGGCCACGGGCTCATTACCAATGTTAGGTCTGTAGGTGGGTTTCTCAGGAGAGGCACATATCTTTGACATCTGTCACAGATTTGGGAAAATTTGATCGCTTCCTTTTTTAGGGTTGGCCAGTAATATCCCTACCTGATAAGTTTATAAGCGAGAGCTTGCCCCCCAATGTGGTTCCCACATGTCTCTTGGTGTACCTTTTCTAGTGCCTGTTGTGCTTCTGTTGGTTCTAAGCACTTCAGTAGTGGGGTTGAAAAACTTCTCTTATATAATTGTCCTTGAACTATAGTGAAACGAGCCGACCTTATTCTTATTTTCCATGCCTCAGCCTGGTCATCAGGTAAGATGTCCCCTTCTAGGTACTGGATGATAGGGGTCATCCAGTTGCTCAAAGATGGTTGTACTTGGTTGACCAACCCGTTCTGAGGTGACGGCCAATTCAGCTTGGCTATAGGTATGCATTTCAGTATGTCAGCTCCCGTGCTGGTTGCCAGCCTGGCCAAGGCTTCTGCTTAGGAGTTTTCACCTCGGGTTACTCTTACTACCTTAGCTTGGGTAAACTTAGCCAGTTCGGCTAGGGCAAGCTTATGATATGGCATTAGCGACTCCTCCTTAACCTCAAAGATTCCTCGTATTTGATTTATCACTAGCTGAGAATCACTCCTTGCTTCTATAAACTTGACTCCTAGAGCCCGGGCCATTTCCAATCCTGCGATTAGGGCGTCATACTCAGCTTCATTATTGGTGGTAGGAAAATCGAACTGCAGAGCTTGACAGTAGTATTGAAGGTCTGGGCTAATTAGTACAATTCCAGCGCCGGCTCGGTTTTCTATTGGTGAGCCATCCACATACAATTTCCAAGGACGGTTGTCAGTACTCTCCTCTTGAAGTGATAGAGTGAATTCGACAACAAAGTCTGCCAGGGCTTATCCCTTGATAGTTTGGCGAGGACAGAATTGTAGGTCGTATTGCCCCAATTCGACCGTCCATTTCATCATCCTGCCAGACAATTCAGGTCGATGGAGCACTTGTTTTAAGGGGTAGTTGGTCAGTACTTTGATTGGGTGTTCCAAGAAATAAAGCCTAAGCTTTCTGGAGGCCATGATGAATGAGAAAACCAATTTTTCCATTGGCGAGTATAGTAGCTCGGCATTGTGGAGAGCTTGGCTTACATAGTAAATAGGATGTTGCACACCTGACACTGGTCTTTGAGGATTGTGCTTATTGTTGTTAAAGAGACTACTAAGTATACCGACATGGTCTCTCCGGGGGCAGGTTTCGACAATAGAGGTGGTGAGGCCATGTGCTTCTTTATTTCCTGGAATGCTTCTTCACAGTCGGGCGTCCATTCAAATTTGTTTGCTTTTTTGATGACATCAAAGAAGGGTTTGCACTTGTCGGTGGCTCGTGAGATGAACCTATTAAGTGCAGCCAATCTGCCGGTTAAACTCTGAACCTCCTTCACCGTCGTTGGGGATCTCATTTGTAAGAGGGCTTGTATTTTATCTGAGTTGGCTTCAATTCCTCTTTGGCTTACCATATATCCCAAGAACCAAATGAGCACTTCTTTGGATTCAGTTTCATCTTGTAAGTTCTAGATCGGAAGAGCGTTAAATGCTTCTTCCAAATGGGTGAGGTGACCTGAGGACCTCTTACTCTTTACCAGCATGTCGTCCATATAAACTTCCATTGTCTTCCCAATCATATGATGGAACATCATATTAATGAGTCACTGATAGGTGGCCCCTGCATTCTTTAAACCGAAGGGCATTATTTTGTAACAGTACAATCCCCCATCTGTGAAGAACGAGGTCAGTTCTTCATCTTTGGGAGCCATTGGTATTTGATTGTAGCCAGAATACGCATCCATGAAAGTCATCAGCTCATGTCCAGCTGTGTCGTCTACCGTCTGATTAATGTGAGAGAGGGGAAGCTATCCTTTGGGCATGCCTTGTTCAGGTCGGTAAAGTCAATACAGAGTCTCCAAGTCCCATTTGTTTTAAGTACCAGGACGGGGTTTGCCACCGACAGGGGGTACAATGCCTCCCTTATGAATCCGTTACTTAATAGCCTGGCAACTTCCCTTGCTAAGACCTCCGACCTTTCAGGTCCCAACCTTCGGCGTTTTTGCACAACATGCTTAGTGCAAGGGTTAACGTTGGGGTGATGGCATGAAGTGGTTGGGTCAATGCCTTCCATGTCTGAATGGGTCCAGGCAAAGACATCTAGATTCGCTCTCAAGAAGTTTATGAGATTTCCTCTCATCGGTTCTCCTAACTTGTGACCTAGTCGGATTTCCATTTCAGGTCGGTCTTCTAATAGATTCATGGTTTCTAAATCCCCTTCAAGACTGAGGGTTTTCCTCTTACTGCCAACTCGAGGATCCACTTATATCGAATATTCGTTATTTTTGTTAGGAGTTAATGTATTGACCTGTGCAGGTCGGATCCCATGATCACATTCCCTAGCTACGCGTTGATCCCCGTTGATGGATGTAGGTCCGAATGGTGTAGGGAACTTAAGGTAGAGGTGATAAATTGAGACTGCAGCCTTCGTTTCTTGGAAGATAGGTCTTCCCAATATTGCATTGTAATTTGATGGGATGTTTACCACCATGAAGTCAGTTTGGAAACGCCTTATCCTCGGGAAGACTCCCATCTCCACAATCAATGTACCTTGCCCTAATGGGTGGATTGAATCTCCGGTAAACCCCTGGATGTTTTTGGACGCCGGAGCAAGCTGACTTAACCGTCCTCCCATTAATGTAAACGCATCGAGGTAAAGAATATTGGCAAAACTTCCTGTATCAACAAGCACTCTGTGAACTTCAAACCCTTCAATGTTTAATGATATGACCAGGGGATCGTCATGGGGTTGCAACATACCCCTGGCGTCCTCTTCTAAGAAGGAAACAGATATTTCCAGTAGATCGGTTCTTTCAGGGATATCACAGATTTGGTAACTATTCCTAGCCTGCCTCACGAGCTGGCGTCTCCGCCTTCATGATTGTAAAGAGTTTGAGTTTGTGTTGATCAGGGTGTGAATCTCATGAATCTCAGTTCCTCCACGACTTTGGTTTGCAGTCGGAGTTGGTTTTGGAGTCACAGATGGTAATTCCTTATTACCGCGGTTGTGAGGCGCCACGAATTTTTTCAAATAGCATTTTTCAATGAGGCGTTCCAATTCCCCCTTTAGATTGCGACAATCATTGGTTTCATGGCCGACAGATCAACGATACCGGCAATATTTGTCTTGGTTCATTTGAGAAGGTTGAGTCCACATAGATTTCGGTTCGAGCAAGATGTTTTCCCAAGATATTTGTGTGAAAATTTCTTCTGGTGAAGCGGTCAAGGTAGTAAAAGTTTGTCGCCTTTGGGCTACTTGTTTTCCCCGTTCTGGATACTTGGTTTCCTTCTGTTTTCCATAATCACCGAGAGATTTCGAAGTATCTGCCAAAGTATTACTCCCTTTTCCTGTGGCCATATCAAGAGTTGTCTTCGTATTGGCAGATCGACCAGTAGCATCTTCCGTACTTATGTATCTTTCTGCCCTTTTTAGGAACTCCTGGTAACTTTTGGGTCCGACCTTATGGACAGACCACTAGAACCGACTCTCATGCTGTAATCTAGACAGGACGGCCATCAACAGAGTGTCATGTGTCACTTTTTCTATTTCCAGAACTTACTTGTTAAAGCGGTCCAGATAGGACTTCAATGTCTCGGTGACACCTTGTTTCACCGTTACCAGCTTTTCTTTTAGTGCCGTCCTAATCTTTGCACCCATGAACTGTGACAAGAATTGTGAGGACAGCTCTTCCCAGCCTTTGATTGAGTTTTGGGGGAGTTCCCTCAACCACTTAGCTGGGATGTCCCCAAGAGTAGTAGGGAATGATCTACACATGGCCGCTCTTCCGATCTCTTGTAGTTCCATCCATGACATGAATTTGTCTAGGTGGGAGGTCGGGTTGGTTTCCCCGGTGTATGGTGGCATATGCGGTAACTGTAGTTTAGTCAATGGGGTCTGTAGGATGTCTACGTTGAAGGGGGAAGGTTTGCGTTCGGAG
>CAVNYN010271292.1:0-50236 GCA_963692815.1 Nyctanthes arbor-tristis
GGAAAAAAAGTGAGGAAAAATAGTGAAAATGACATAAAAGTGATTAAAAGAAAAAGAAAATAGGAAACATATGAGACCCATCAATTTTTTTGTGTGTATCCCTCTCATGTTGAACTTTAAGCCATGACATTCGACCTTAATTATGCATTGGAGATGCTCTTATATTCTCTTGAGATGATGTAGTATGTTAATTGAGTTTATCCTCATCCCAATCAGCAATCATCAATCAATGTTAGTCCCTGGTGAGTATTTGTATAAATGACCCCCTAAACTTTTCTATTTCTCATTTTGTTCCTAGGATTTTTTGGATTCTATGAATTGATCCCTGAACTTTCTACTCTATGCAAGTTGTTCGTTGAATTTTCTAATGAAAAGTGCTTTTCTTGGTCAATGCACGCCACTGTAGCGGTGAGAGTGCGAACCTCGATATTCCAGCCCCAAACAACGCCTTTCCACGGCGACTCAAGGGAGCCGAACTCTTGGGTTCACAAACCACCGTAATAAGATCTCAATGGTCGGAAAGTACATGGGAGCACCTCAGGTGCATCTGTACTGCCTGAGCTCTTGCCCGATACATGCCCCCAGAGCTACTGAAGTTTAAAGACCCACAAGATACTAAGGAAGAAGAGTGGATGTTTTAGAAAGACATGGAGAGAGATTAACAAAAAGGCTTATTGTATTGCTTGGCTAACACTTGCCAACTGACTCTGCCTTTGAAGGTTACAAGCGCACTCCTTATGTGTGTATATAAAACTGATTGTAATTGAAATTGGATAGTTGAATCACTTATATAACTAATTGTAATTGAAATATATTTATAATTGAATAGTTGTTAAATTCTATTTAGAAAAAACAAGAATAGTTGTTAAATATAATTAGTGGAAGATAAAATTCTAATAATGATAAAAAAAAGAGACATGAAAAGGTCGTGCTTTCTTTTATAATTTACGATAATGAAATCACAGCTCTTTGCTTACATGCATGCGTTAAAATCGGCATCTTAAATTTCTGATTTCTCTTTTACGCGATATCGAATGATCTAACCTATGTAAAGTAAGTCTAAATATCGAAGAAGTTGACTTACCCAATATATATAAGAGAACGAATTACAACAAGTTCTAAAAGTATCATTATAATTATGACATTACAGATAAACATTGGTCGAGTCGAATCTCAAAAATCTTTGAAACTAAATCTAGTGTTAAATATAAAAATATTGATAAAGAAACTGATTACTTAATTAAAGTTTATGTTATATATATATTATCATATACAAAAGAAATTTGTTGGAAATGAACACCTTTGTACGTTTAGATGGCCAAAGACATAAAAGTCTTGGTCTTAAGAAATAATGATAATAATACTAAGTGCATTTATTAGCTACACCTAACCAAAGTAGGGGCGTGCATTGACCAAGAAAAGCACTGTGGCGGTGAGAGTGCGAACCTCGATATTTCAGTCCAAAACGACTTTCCACAGCGACTCAAGGGGGCCAGACTCTTGGGTTCACAAACTACTATAACAGGATCTCAATGGTCGGGAAGTACAGGGGAGCACCTCAGTGCATCTGTACTGCCTGAATTCTTACCTGATACATGCCCCCAGAGCTACTGAAGTTTAAAGACCAACAAGATACTAAGGAAGAAGAGGGGGTATTTTAGAAAGACATGGAGAGAGATTAACAAAAATGCTTATTGTATTCCTTGGCTAACACTTGCCAACTGACTCTACCTTTGAAGGTTACAAACGCACTCTTTATAAAGGCGAATGAGTGAGGACACATACAAACTAAGTGACGTCACTGCATGCGTCACTGACTCAATAATTAAACAAAGTGGCAGACGTATGGCCTACAAACTTTTACACGCGTAAATAAAAGACACAAAGGGCCAAAATATAATGGCTGACAAACATGACTCACAAAGCACGCGGACTATTTTATAAAGATAAAAGCAGATATCAAAGATTAGATTCTCTGCAGATAAGATCACGGGGTCCCAAGGTTAGCTTCTGGACCAGGTTCATCTGGATCATCCGGATCTAAGGGGTATCCGAATCTTTTCCACCAAGGCTGATTTTCAGGCTTTAGGTGTTATTGCCATATATGTTCTTCCAAACGTTCCAGTAAGTCAGGGTCATCGTCATTAGGGTCTTGAGAATGCTAGAATGCACTGTCAGTCCAGTTTGGGCTGGATTCTTTTTCTTGGCTGGACTTTGTGAGAGTGGTAGAGCTACTGAGTCCTGCTTCTGCTGAGGTTGTTGCCGCTTGAAGGAGCCTTTCCTGGTTATTCTTCCTTCTTGAGTCCATTGAGGATATTTGCTTGTTGATCCTAGACTTTGAGAAGGTCTGACCATAGATAATTGATTCCAAGGTGTGTCATCGTCAAGATTTGTCTGGGGCTCTTGAGTTTTGGATGCCCAGTAGGGAACTGATGTTTTCACTGTCCCTGTGGTTTTGTCTAGTCGAGACACGTGAATGTCAAGATCCTTTCGAATTCTTTTCCGGTAATCACCGGGAAGAAATTCCCATTGAGCATCATCATCAATTTTGGGCCAGATTTCAGGGGAATTGTTTGATTGATCTCCGCCATTTTCCTTTGGAATTCTCTGAACTCTTTTGGATGTATTTTCCAACCTTTAAAGAGATCAAAGAGGAAGAGAGAATACTCCTTGACGTGAGAAAAATGATAGTAGGCATTTAACTCAGTGAAATAACCTTGTCTTTGAAAAATCAGAATAACATGCAAGTTTTCCACAGAGGTTCTGAGATCTTTGTGTTTGAGACAGTATGCTTCAAACATCTTGATCCAATGATCAAGAGGATAGAACCACTCAAAGAAAGTCTCTGCATAGTACCTTGACTCAGTGAAGACATTTGAACAAATCTTAATGTACCTGAGATATGTGGCCATATTGTAAACTGAAAAGCAAATGCCAATTTGATGTAACTCCAATAAGTACCAAAGAAAACATAGTAATTCCTTGCAAAATATGAAGTGTTCAGAGATGTCCTGAAAACTGTTGTCTTTGAACTAATTAAACCTGAATAGTGTGAGAAAAGGGTAATCTGGATGAAATCCTAAATTACCAAGAACATTTATGCCATGTTCACGGATCAAGATAGATTGGTATTTGAACAGAGATTCTTTTGCTTGGGTTTTGATTGTTTTGGCATGTATCATTTGCTGAACATATAAGGGAGATAATGTAACGAAGTTAAAGGGCTGCATCATGTGGATGATAGGTATCTGAATGTTTTGGGAAGAAAGTGTTGGTTTGGAAAGAAGATCTGGTCTGGAAAGAAGATCTGGGAGGAGATTGTTTTTGCCTTTGACATGCTTTACTTTAAAGGTGAAATTAGAAAACCATTTGGTCCATCTGAGTAACTGGGAATGGGGAATCTGCTTCCTTTTAAAGTTGAGTATTTTTGGAAAAGCTGACATGTCCATTTCAACAAGAAATTGATGTCCAACGAGATGGAACTGAAATTTTTCAATTCCTCTTTTGAGTGCTAGAATTTCCTTGAAAGTGGAGTGATAATATTTTTCTGAGTCAGAAAATGATCCACTTTTGTATCCACATATTCTCCTTTTGTTATTTGTTTTTTCTAATAGTATAGCTGCCCAATAACAATCACTTGCGTCTGTCTGAAGAATTCTTTTGCCATCTGTACGAATCTGTAGTGAGAGCAATGAGGGAACTTTGCCTTTGATTTCCTTAATGGCTCTGGTTTGAGTGAAGACCAAGGAGGAGGATTTTTCCTGAGCATATCATGAAGTGGTCTGATAACATGAGCCAGATGATCTATGAAATCTGCTATGTAATTGACATTACCAAGAAACTGTTGGATTTGAGACTTTGAAAGATCTTCATCTGGGAACTTGAAAAGTTCCTGACCAACATGAGATTGTAATGAATATTGACCATCTTTAATGTGCATACCCAAAAAATCAATCTCGTTGACACCAATAACCATTTTCTTCTAAGAGAGCATGATTCCATAATCCTTAGCAATATTGGTGAACTGAGATAGCAATTTTTCATGAGAGGCTTCATTATTTGAAAAGAGGAGGATATCATCAATATAGACCAATGCAGTAGAAAGCAAAGGACCAAAGATCCGAGTCATAGCTTTCTGAAATAAAGATGGTGCTGTCTTGAGACCAAAAGGCATAACAGTCCACTGATAATGGTGATTTGGTATGCAAAATGCTGTTTTGTACCTTTCTTTTAGAACAATGCCTAATTGCCAAAAACCTGCTTTGAGATCGAACTTTGAGAAAACCTTGACTTTGGACACATTTACTGTTACCATTTAACTAAAAAGTCACATATATGAAAAGACATATTTAATTAAAAATAATCACATATAAATCATTAGCAAAACAAAGAAGTCAAATTGAATGTAAAAAAAAATCACATTAATTAAAAAGTTATATTATTAAACTAAAAAGTCATTTAAAGAAATTGAAAAATCACATTTATATTACTATTTAGCAAAAAAGCCACACGTAAAGTAACTGATAATTAAAAAGTGGCGTTGGGTTAAAATGTCATATAAAGAAATTGAAAAGTTATATTTGTATAACTAATGAATAAAAAGTTACGTGCAAAGTAATAATTGATTAATTATAGGTTACAATAAATTAGAAACTCGCATATATAAAAATTGAGAAGTCACATTTGTAAAACTATTTAATACAAAAGTCATGTATAGAGTAATCGATAATTAAAAAAATCACATGAAGAAATTGAAAAATTACATTTGTGTAACTAATGAATAAAAAAGTCACATATAATGTAATAATCAATTAATTAAAAGATTAAAAGGTCACATTAAATTAGAAAAGTATTATATATAAAAAATGAAATGTCACATATGTATAACTTTTTTTTTGGGGCATCCACAATTGTGTAACTATTTAATACAAATGTCACATATAGCTTAGTAATTTATTAAATTAGAAAGTCATATTATAAATCACTAAAAAATTTAAAACTAAAATAAAATTGAAAAAAAAAAAGAAAATAAAATTTTGAGAAAAGTTGGGTGTAAGCAAATGATTCAGCACTACATTTGTGAATGAAAAATTGTGCACAAGTACCGCATGCAAACTTTAAATATGGGCCGTGAAATGGCCCAACAATCACCGCCCGTCATGATTTGTGCCGTATTCTTATCTTCCAATATTTTTGGCCGTATTTTCCTAATTGAAATTTGTTTCTACGGTAGTTCTCTAATCATCCCTAAGTATTTATCAAAATATAAAGGGTGGTATTTATCAAAACCCACCCTTTATATTTTGATAAATACTTATGTTAATTAAAAACATATCTTTTATTAATTATAAATGATATTTTTATTAATTAGTTGCTTTCTCTCTCCAGATTTAGAATCCTAATGCGTATGCTCTCCCACTTTTCTAGTCTTCTTCGCGCTGCTTTCTCTCTCCAGAACTAGAGTCCCAAATCCGCAGGTCTCACCAGTTTCTAGTCTTCTCCATGGTGTAGTTGTCGTCTTGGTCACCGGTATTGTTGTTCTACGCCTCATTCTTCTGTCTAGTAACCGCATTGTATCGATAAGGAGGAAAAGTTTCATGGTCTCATTTTCTTCGCAGGTTCGTGTATAATTGCAGCGGCGGATATTGTCAAATTTGCACGCCAGTTACTTTGTAGGTGTTACTGTAGAGATCATCCATTTTTCAGGAATGGTATGTATTTCCCCGTTTTTTCTAGATTCGAGCGACTATATAGGCTGTTTTTTTTCCTTCCATTCGCGATGTTCGTCATGGTCTCGAACCTGAGACCGTTGTCTTCAAATTTAATTTTGATATAAAGGTCTAGCTAGGTAATCTTGGAAGCGGAAATGATTGGTAATAATAGCTTTGGAGATGGAGAAATTATTGCATCTGCAGTGTGTTTGTAAAAGGTGGCAATGGAGATTGGAGAGTCTGCTTTCGTCCTTCATAGCCATGACTCGGTGCAGAGCAATTTTGTAAGCTCCCTTACTTAAAATTTCTACTTGATCACCTGTATTTTTATAAAGATCCTGTTGTCTTTGATGGCGGGATCTTCACCCATTTTCTGTCTTTGAAAAATTCATGGCCGCAGACTTGATCATCTTGGAGAAGGAGAATGATACCACTAGCATCTTGGACATGATTTCTAATAAATTACGTGATTTTGTAATAAATTACATAGCTGGTAGTCTATGTAATTTATCTCATTTATGTTTTGTGACATATTTTTAGAAGTTGCACTACTGAATAAATTACATGATTTGTAATAAATTACATACATTACGTGATTTGTAATAAATTACATAGATTTGTAATAAATTCATCTAAATAGTTCTTAAATTATTTATACAAAGATTACGTGATTTGTAATAAATTACATAGATGGTAGTTCCTATGTTAGGCGGTCTCCTAAATGAAAAATTACAACTTCTTAAAATAACCTAATACAAATGATGACGCAATGTAATGTGTAATAAAATACAAACTAATGTAACATATTATATGTCTCGAAAAATGACTAAACAACGTATGGAAAAACAAAGAACATGCTTCCAGGCATATTACTTACTAATTATTTTCTCTATTTGAATTATTTTGTTTACACAATGTGTCTAATTAATGACAACCCTATATTGTAGTAAATTACATGAGTCGAACAAGGGATGAAAACTAATTACATGTGGTGATCCGAATAAGAGAATACAAGATAAAGCTAATTCAAGAGAATAACAACTCATCCACCGATTACGATTGCATATGTATGTGTTTGTAATCAAATTATAACAAATTTCTTCATTTCTTTGTGTAGGAAAATCTACACGACGCTCTTCCGATCTATGTAATTTGTCTATATTTTTTTGTTTTCTCTACACTATTCTTGCTGATGAGGACGATGGCTATTCTTGGATGAGAGAGAAACGGTTGTAATGGAAGATAATTATGGAAGAATGAGGATTAAAGAGTTTTAAATAGGTTGGATTCCTATAATGATAATTATGTGATTAATTGATGATAATTATTTTTAGAATTAAGGTAGACGGTTATTTTTTTGGATGAGAGATAATCGGTTGTAATTAATTTTTCCTGATTGATTCTTAATTTTTTATTATTTTCGATATATATTATCTTCAAAAATAGAGAGAAAGTATTTTTGCAATTTTTTTCAAAAACAACTACAAAGACCAAAATAGTTACAATTTATAGTATTTTTCCAATTACTTACAAATGTATCTACTTACATCAAAATTTCCCCTTTTTTAAAACCATACTTATTAGTCTAGAATTACTAAGAAGGCCATGTTCAAAATTTCGTTTAGGGCTTCTAAAATGTCAGGGCTTGCCGTGACTAGTTCTATTCACATACAGTGACTGTTTTCATAATAGACTGGTATCTCTAGATAAAAATCTCTCAAACTGATATCCTGACATGATAATGTTTGAGCTCGGTAAGAGCAGGTAAAAAATCGACTTGAACATGCCAGACGCACCAACTGGACCAAGCTCACAAATTGTTTCAAGATCAATTTGAAAAAAATTCAACCCAAAAAGGCAAAACCGAGAAAACCTACCAAATCCAACCCAACCGGCTTTAGTTGGTTATCAATTTGCCAAAAACATGGATCCAAATAAGGCTTCACATGTAGTTTTCTGATGTCTTGTAATTTATAGTTGACTCCACAAAAAAATTGTTCATTTACATCTGTGTGTGAATTTTTATTTTCACTTCTTTTCTCAATTTCTTCAATTCACATAGGCATACCATTACCAGAGTCGTATTTATGAAAATTTTACCATCCCATTAGTTGTTGTCCAATTCTAATTATCAAGTTATGGATAGCAATATTTCTCACTGAGCACAGGTGGGATATTATGAAGCTTTGGGGCCTGCTTCCAGAGAATATGGTGCAAACTATACAGAGAGAGAAGATCAGATTATCTGGACCGGGGATAAACTCAGAAATGGTGTGCTCGTCTGTTATCAAAGCAGTAGAGGGATACTTTCAGTGCAATAATTTTGGATGTAAGGTTATCCCTTTTAACAATCAATAAAACTATACTTTGAGCTTGGATTTTCGAGCCAAGGTATTTCCTAAAAAAATAAAAACAAAAAATAGTTATGGATAGCTTAATAGAATCTCTATGTTCTTCCACCATTTGCAGCAGATTATGTATGTAAATTTATATATTTTTCTGAAGTTTTTAATTATTGGATTAAAAAAAAAAGAAAAAAGAAAAAAAAGAGTCATATTTATGGTACATGGCAGCAGGAACCCCAAGATCGCCGACTTGTTAATGCCAACAACGAATCACAGAGAGACTTCTGGGGAGGGGGTGGGCGAACAAACATAAGTTACCGATTTTATCGATAAAAAACTTATCGTCTTGAGTCCTGAAAAAAATCAGGGCGAACAACGTAAGTTTACCAATTTTTTTATTAGTAAAAAGCTTATCGTCTCGAGTCCTTGAAAAAAATCACGTATTCTTTCGAAGACTTGACTCTATTAGGACATCATCCTGTATATAGTCACTCCCTCACTTGAACCACTGACTCAAGCACACTATCAATTTGAAGCAAAAGAAGCAGAACTTCTCGTCCCAATTGTAAATTGTAAGAATTGAAGGTGTATTATTCAGCTTACAAGATTACGAGAATAAATGTACGCGTACAGCATACAACAGGAAAACTAATTTTTGCTACCATATATAGAGGTGTAAATTAAAGGATCACATAAATGATAACATAATGTTAGAAGAACTTGGTACTCCAAATTCGACATCATCGACCATCTACTTTACCAAAACACAATTCAGCTTCACTAGACAATTTAAATCAGTTACAACACTGATGCCTAAAGAATCCACTAAGTGATTATACGGAAACTGCGAGGATAGGCTAACCAGAGTAGATAAAACTGTACCACTGCACCAGCATTGCCAAGAAGCAACTTTTAGTTCTTGAAAAGTTCCAGACAATGCTCTTGGTCAAGATTCCGGCTCCAGAATGCCTTGTAATACTCTGTATATGTGAATTCCCGGTAAATGGTTGGAGACCCATCACTTGTGAGTGCCTTTGGAGCAATGATCAATGCATTATCACACGGGCAGAGGAAGGAAGCTACTGACAATCTTGCTTGATCTGCATTTACAATAGCTCGATGCCAAACACTTCTGTACTTTCCATTACTCAGTGCCTAGAGAAATTCATTCTTGGTCTTGTAAGTTGCATTATTTGCCTTGTTATATAGTCTTAAAACAGCGTCATATTCACCAATAAACTGTGGGGGATTTAGGTATTCTAGCATGTTTTCAGCTTTCCATGCGCATGTTAAGTAAGCATTGGATTTCATCAAATCTACACATTCTATTAGAAGAAACTATGTTTAAAGAGAGAAACAAAAGACAAATTGTAACAAAAAACCAAATCGATTTTGCTTTATTCAGCAGGTTATCATATGCATCAAATTCTATAGCATTGACCACTTTTCTAGTTTCGATGCATTTTCTGTTCATGATCAATTGCATTCATATTCCAGTTCTGTTTCTTACATGACCAAAATCATCCTCCAAACATTTTTCGCAAATATTCTCAGTTCCCAAGACCAGGTAAAGGGGGAGGGTGATAGAACCCCAGCCTAATAGTTGAACTGTGGGAAGACAAGGGGTGGATCATTTCAGGTAGACAAGGTTTGGGCGTTAGCCTGGAAGTGAGGCCTCTCAAAAGCCTATCATTCATTGCAATTCCATTACTGCAATTTTATTTAACTTCTCTCCATTCCAGTCAGTTGTGTCCCCCCTTTATATTTTTCACCATAGCTTGAGAATCAGGAATCTACTGGGAGGTTTGACACTAGCGTAAAATCTTTTGAAATAAATCCTAGCACATATCTCATAGCAATGGCCATTAACCTCTTACTGGCAATGCTTAAAAAAGCTTAAATCTGGTGGATGGCCTATTGCTTTTGAGAGACCAGGCATAAGCCACAAGGTAGATTATCAAATTTCTGAAAGAACGTAAAATTACAGACATATGCTCATAATAAATCAGACAGCATTTTCTGAAAAGTCACAATGAAAGAGACAAACAAAGAAAAATATATAATTAATTTAAGACCAGTTATGGAATGCTCATAATGCAGTCAAATGTTCAAAAATTTTAATCGTCTTCAGGTGTGAGCCTCGCAAATGGCACATAAAGTATGGGACTCTAGGCATTTTATGAAATCCTGAAGTGTGGTGGATTCAGGGCGTAAGCCTCAAATGATTTTTTCAAATAGTAGTTCTAGGAAATTTAATAAGGAACCAAATAAAACAACATAAAAAGATTCATCTCCGACCCCTGTTCATTAGGATTAAGTCCTAAATATTGCATATCATAATGCACCGGTTTCTTTCTTGATAATTTATCATCATATAACCAAAGATACACCTTACCTGCAGTTGATCACCAAGATTGATGACGAAAGCATACGGCTGTGGTTTTATTGCTAACCATTTGCCATCCTTCAGAACTTGAAGGCCAGCAACTTGCAAGTCTTGAAGGAGAATCGTTAGGGCATTGGGATCTGTATGCGCAGGCAATCCATATGTTAGTTCGGGTTCTGGACATGGCGGATAATAGTTGACAGCCATGTGTTGCCCTTGTTCCCCTAGTCCATTCTTTAGGCTCTCTTTATCTAATCCAAGGCTCTCCGATATTAGTTCCTGCAATCTGAACCCCAGTTGTCGAACTTCCATACAATAATGGCTGACAACGTTCCTGCAAAATGCATGGAATGCCTTGTTATATTCTTTTGAATGCACTAAAATACTTCCTAAGGACGCTACGAATTGGTGCCTTTAAAATTTTTATAGGCAACAACCATCAGGTTCGAATACTTTTCAGGAACTTTTAAATAATTATTTTTCTTAAAGGCTTCATAGGATCATAATGGTGCCGCAATCCTGGCCAAAATGTCACAAGAGGGAGGTTCATACCAAAACTAAAACCATCTATTGTAATTGTTAAAGAGCTAATTATTTTGAATAATCCAGGAAAAAGAAAAAATAGTGGCTAGAGGAGGATTTATGTAGCTGACTCAGCTGCTGAACAGCAACAAAGGCTTAGTTTGTTTTGACTTTCACAGGTGTTACAGGTACTTCTTTTATAATGTTTAAACTTGAGGTATATACCCCATTGAAATTAAGGTCCCTAGGCATAATAATCTCAGGGATGCTTGGAACTGATGAAACACAGAAGTAACTAAAGAGATGGAAGATGGTCTTTGCCATTTGTTTCTCTTCTGATTTGTTCCCCCAAAAAACAAAAAATGCTACAGAGATGGAAGATGGTACGTTACTTGAAAGAAGAGGGAGTGGAAGGCCACTCGGGAACATATTTATCCAAGGGATGGCAGTGAAGCCTGAGATAATCTCTCCAATTATGAACATTTTCCTTCTTCACATTAAAGCTTGTGGACAATCTCATTGTCTTGGATGGGTCATCTGAGTACAACTTCAGTTTCTCTTCCACTGGTAAACTAAAGAAGTCATGAGCCACTGCTAGCATTTTCTGGATTGTTTCCTCGACTACTCCATGATTGATCACCTGGTAACATGCATTTATGGCAGCAAATTGTTAAAGATACTGCCAGTTGTTAGTACATATATCTTGCTGTAGCAACTAGATAAAAGGTCGGTGTCTTAAGTATGTAACTGAAAATTGTTTAATAACCTGAAAAAAGCCGTACTCCCGACAGGCATCACCTATTTGTTTGATAATCAAGCTCCTGTCTTTGCATCCCAAGTCAATTACAGGAACATTCTCACAGTCGGCAACTTCAGATAGTTTTGGCCTTTCAGATTCGGGACGAACATATTTACTAGGGAGGCTTGTGTGCCGGATTCCACTAGAGATAACTTTCGTTTCCATGGTATCTAGTCTCCAAATTAAAGAAAGAGGATAAACCCCTTAAAGTGTAACCTTATGGAAGGTGTGTTTGTTGAAACAGGATGCACCACTGGTTGCCCTGAACATTGTAAACGTGTGACTTAGTTGCCAAAGGCCAAATAAATATAGTGAAAGTTTCTACAGTAAAAGTGCATAAAATATTTTCCTTCTTTCAAGTGTTAATATCAGATAGTAAAGTAAGGGTGGACTGTGAGTCTGTGACAAATAACACATAGCGCCGATCTTACAGTTCCACGTACAAAACAGCCGTCCAATAACCAACAATATGATATAATTTTGATTTTAAAAGAAAAAACAGCAGCCGAGCCGGAGGTCCCCCAAGCCACTAAATTTGTGTACCCAGCTTTTATTTTTGGGCATGCAAATTCTCAAACCTTGATTCTGTAGCACTGTGACCCCATTGTCTACAGAAAACATCTACTTCACCTAAAAAGATATAAAATCCTATGTATGGCACCACTAAACATACAACATGCAAGTCACGTGTAACTTTCTGTTGTCATTGTTCTCCGTCCTAAAATTGCATCTTCTCTACCATCCCTGTATAACTTAAGGTGTTTAACTCTCATTATAATTTCAAATATTATAGTTCACTTCTCACCAATATAACAACTGCTCAATTACAACCATCCACTTCAAATTTCAATCAAATCTCAACCACTCATTTCACCTCTTTATGATATCAAAGAATTACGACGAGAACCATACCCACCTTAGTCCAAGCCCCAAACCCTGGTTCGACCCCTCTACCCACCGCTGAAATACCGGCAAGGAGCAGATTGCAGCTTGGTGTTGGAGTTGGGAGGATTTTGCTTTTTCTTTTCCTTTTCTTTGTTCTTTACTTTTCTATTATCATATTTTTTTATTTAATTTAAAATAAGACTATAATCATCTTTTTCAATAAAAAAATTATGTTTAGCTGTCAAATAGATGCAACCATGTGCTAACTTACCTGTAATGTTCATTTAACTGGACTAAAGTTGTATTGCCTACTACCAGCATCTATGTTGCTTAGACTCTTCGCCTCCAAAATGTACCTATATCAGACACACACTCAGATATTTGGGATAGGGGAGTGGGAACCTTCTCAGATCCTCTAAATAAAAAGAAAATCCTTTCTGTCACTCAAACCAAAAGGAAATCCTTTTATCTTCCCCAAGATTGCACATAAAAATTATCAAAATATAAAATTTTAAAGTCAAATTTAAGTTTATAAGACGTATTCATGTACTTTTCCTGAAAACCCCTTTTTAGCCCAGTCCCGATATCCTAAATTTCAAAGCAACAAAGGATTCCACTCCTTAGATGTGCACGCGTACTCCTAAGTGATGTTAGCAAAAAGGATCAACCAGAACCGTTTCCTATAATTAGAGAACCTATCTTCCTGATTTAACTTAATTCATCAGCCCGTCTCCATGCTTCCTCATTATGTGGCTTATAAATTTCAAGAATTCCTAGCAGAAATTGCTAATATCGACTCAGGTTCGTTCATTTGACAATGGAAAGAATTGATATCCTAAGAAAAATGATGAAAAAAGGCAAAAGATATTTTGCAAGGATATTTTGCAAGGAATGGACAGAGGTCCGACTCTCTGTGCTCAGCATAGAAATAACTATTAATCCAACCTGTTAACTAAAAAGTAAGAACTTTTACAACAGTGACAAACAAAGAACTCATGCTCAACAGTTCAGGGCTGGCTACATTAATTTTCTTTTTCTTAATGATTCAGTTCCATTCATAGCCTGAGTACAAAGACACGACAAAGGTAAAAACTTTTTGATAATTTATCTAAAATCCCATTGCAGCACACTCTAAACACCAAACAGTAATGCATTAAATATTAAATAAAACACAAGTAAACAGCAAATTATACAGCTAATTACAAGCAAACACAAATTTATTACTGTATATACGGCGAAAAGGCGAATAAGGAAGAGAAAAGTTCACCCGCACCATCTACTTCGTCACTCAATTGTTCTACCAATTCTGCTCCTTCCACTGTCAATACAATAGAATAAGGAAGTAGGAAAAGATTATTGATGAACTTTTTGCCAGCAGAAGCTGTATTATATATTGTTTGATTCTCATTATTTGTTTAAATTTTGGGGAATTATAATGAGAAGAGAGGTAAAATGTATATTAAAAATATAAAGAGGTTTAAAATATTTTATTATAATTGATTAATTGTCAAATAAAATATCAAATTATTGGTACATAAAGTTATAAATGGAGAAAATAATGAGAATTAATCAAACAACCTCTCGCCTTCAAATTTATTCAAAAGAAAAAATAAAATAGAGATCGGAAGAGCGTCGTGTAGCACTAGTGGTACTTGACATCATTTTATGTAGTATCTAATGTGTCATTAAATGATAAGTAAAATTAAATGAATAAATAAATAATACACTTAATTCAACTTATCATTTAATGTCACATTAATATAGTGTTAAGTATCAATAGTCTAAATAAGATTACTAACTAAAATACCAACAGCAATTAGTACAACATCAGCATCAGCTTCCTCCAAACATATGACATCATCCTTCTTATGCAACAAATTGACGTCACCAATGTGCCATCATCCTTCTTAAGGTAAATTTCACATATCGTCTCTAACATTTACACTTAGAATTGTCTGAGTCCTTATCTTTTTTTTAACGCGCTGGGTCCTCAACGTTTGATAAATATGCACAAAAGGTCATTCTTGACGGAATCTATTCAAAATTTCGTTAACTCATTGATCAAATTACCTCAATACCCTTACCCTTATCCAATATGGCTACCATTTCTGGCAAAAAATGATAGCCAATATGGGGGGAGAGTCCCCTTTTTTGGCTGCCAAAGGGGGGACTATCCCCCCTTTTTTTTGCCGGAAATGGCGGCCCAAATGGCTGTCGTTTCCTGCCAAAAAGGGGGCCCCCTTTTCACCTGTCATTTCCGGCAGCACATGAGGGGTTTCTCCCCTCTTTTTTTTTAACATTAAAATATTCAATTTTTAATTATTTTACGATAATATCTCTGAACTTAACGATGGAGATTGATGGAAAACGTTAGAGGGACCTTAGGTGTACACTATTAAAATGTTAGGAGCCTCCACAATGAAAATTAAAGGTTGATGATGTAATCTCAATAAACCTGAAAAGTTAGAGACGCTAACTGTAAATTACCCAAATAATAATAATAATTAATCCAGGCATTAATGGCGATTTCAAAAACTAGCATTAATGTCAGTTGATTAATCGTACATAAATGCATAAATAAGTTTACAAATAAGATTTTCTTTCTTTTAGTGTATAGCATAGAGTGAAATTGTAATTTCACACTATTCCTGTAATCGCATCTGCAAGTAGATTATCCATTAATTTTTCCTCCTTCAAATAAGGATAATAGTCGCGGTGAATTAGGTCACACCGACGCCGCAATACAGATGGAGGATCCAAGCCGAATGCCACAAAAGGATCCCCATTTTCCTTTTTTTTCCCGGGGGGGTGGGGGTTATGTAGTCTCGGTCTATGGCCAGTGTGTCAAATACACACCTAAAATTATAGTCAGGTGAGGTGTCTCTATGAATTCATTTAGTCAATTTTTCATAAAATAAAGTAAATTTACCGTTTTATCCTTAAATTATTTTTCTCTAACCGTATAATAGATTGGGAATTTACCCCATTACACTAAATGAGTTCAATCATAATATATTATGGGTTGTTTGCGCAACCAATTTATAATTGGATTGGACTAATAAAATTGAAATAATAATTGTACTTTTATAAATGTGTCTCTATGTTGGACGGACTAATATACATGCCGGTCACTTCAATTTACAATAATAAAATTTGACCAACCAATGTGGCAAACGTTCAAAACATAATGAGTGATCAAACCAGGCTAATTGTATAATTGATGAAAAATTTCAACATATGTATATTTGGTAAAAGGAGTCTACTTACAATCTGTATTGTACGTAGGGTCACCCCTCATTTTTTAAGGGCGTTCATTTAACACTTGAGTATAAATGATGTTGGATAAAAAAAATCTTTTATAATTGACTATCAAGAAAGTGTGACAATTTTGAAAGTAGTCATGTTACCTCCTTTAACTAGGTAAAATGTCGTCACGGATGACATAACATTGTTACACTTAAATAAGCATACATTGACCAGCAAAAATTTGTGTAGATGGTACACATTATTATTATAAGAATAATAAAATCACACACATGTTTTTGTTGGACAGCCACCACTCCAACCCCGTCGGCACGGAACACGTTATGCAAAATATTATAACGGGTTATTATTTTCTCATTTTAATTTAAAATTATTTTCTTCTACATGGTCGACAAATCACCAGTACTAATTTACTTTTCATTTTCGCACATTTTACTTTTGTTTCAAAATAAAAGTAAGAAATAAACCGGAACCGTAATTGACACATTAACTGCTGGCTGCTGCTAAGAATCATGTACTCTAATGATATATATCTTAATTAACTTCTAAACTCTTAATTAAAGATTCAATTCTCTTTTCTTCTACAAAAGGAATATATTAACGGCTGTTAACAACACCAGCCTAATATTATTATTATTAGTTACAAAAGGTTGCTTTTATGTACCCATCAATGTATAGATTATTCTTTGTCTCCTTGTCCTGCTCCTTTTTGAGATATAATAATAAGCATGGTTTACCATGCTTATTTATGAACATCAACGTGAAAAGTGGCACTAATATAGATAACTGTAACATGTTTCAAGTATTAGAAATTTAGTATTATAACGAGACTAAATAATAATGTGGCACAATAACAACCACAAATAAAATATAAACGTATCATCATTATTTCTGTAAATCATATCAGTAGATAATGATATGTCAAACTGTATGTATAGTACTATAATGGCACTAAATATCTTAATCTAAGTTGGCCTAACATGTATTATTATTTTGGGGGTAGGCGGTCGGTCTGTCTTGACCAAACCTTTTTTTATTGGTGCTAAGAAGGAAGGTTAGGATCTTAATAACCTATTCAGCATTAAACTAGATTGAGGTCGAGTTGCCATGTTTTTAAAGAGCCCAAAAAAAAAATCAACTCATGGTCAAGTTACCATGAGTTAATATGTATAAATACATGAGAGGTCCTCATTTATTCAATAGTCAATAGACTGGAGAGTGGAGACCAGCCTCTAGTCTATTTTGACTAGCGGAATGAGAGATGTCTTGTATGTTAAAGATCAATGCCGATTTAGCGTCAAATGTCATGTGCTATAAGGTGTTAATTATTGATAATATGAACATAGACCTGACTATTGACAACTTGACGTATACCAATAGCGGATGCACGTTATGTGGAAAATTTGATGGAATGGATGAAATAGTGAATATATGAAAGATTGAAAACAAAATATGAGAATAAAATTATATATCAAATTAAAAATTCGGGAGACCAAAGTAAAATTTATCTTTAAACAATTTATTATCTTCTTTCTATTTCTTACCTCCGCATTATTCCCAACCTACACCGTTCACCAACTTGGCATTGGAGATGCTTTGAAAGTAGATAAATTTTTTGGTAAGAAATATTTGTATTTCTCCAGCCACTAATATTTTAATGGCACCTCCTAGCAGATGCCATCATGTCACCTTGTTAGTGAATGAATGCAGGTCATGTAAATGTGGAAGTAGCATTCATATGTGAATGTGATACAGAGTGTTTTGAAATTTTTTGTTCCAATAAAAGATGCGCAAAAAGGAACAAAGAAATCCGCCGATCTATCGCTAAAAAATGTTCTAGTACCGTACATATAGTACTATATAACTATGTGTAATGTATCAAGACATGTGGGTAAATTCATAATCTTACACATGTGTATTGTATGATTGCGGGAAAAATAATTTAGCGATAAGACGGTAAATTTACCTTATTTTGTAAAAGATTGTCTAAATGATTACCTATAAATACTGAAATTTACAAAAAAAAAATATCCATACAAGGTTAAACAAAAAATATGCTTGCTAAAATCTAATTAATCTATCACATCACTTTTTAATCAATTATGACAAACAAATCAATCACATGTGTTTACACTTTTATTTGCATCAACACGAAGGTATAACAGCGCCATACTTCTACCGCCTGCTTGAAAACTAATAAATAAATGAATAGATAAATAATGAGGGATTGCGTGAGAGGAATAAATAATAATTGAAAAAAATTGAGATCTAATTCATTTGTCCCTTTTCTAGAAAATCAGAAGAAGTCAATGTAATTCATTCAAAGGGGACAACATAATAATCAGTCAAAAAAATAAACAATTAACAATGAAGCACTATACATTAAATTCTCACTACAAAACTTTTTTTTCAAAAATTTCAAAAAAGAGCAAAATTCAAGCCAATACCATTATAAGGCGTTTAATTTTCAGTATCTCTCCTTACAATTTCACTTACCATTAATTTCAAAAATACTATTTGTAACTAAATATTTTAAAGCCTCATTAAATCTCCCCCGCATATTTACCTCATTATTATTATAATTATAGTCTGATAGGATGTAACTGAATTTCCCACGTTTGGTCAATAGTACAATTTTGTGGTGCTTGAGAGAAGATAGAGAAATTGAAAATTATATGAAAAAACAACATATAAAACGTTAAAAACTAAAGGTTTTTTTTTTTTTTTGGATATTACAATTCTCTTTTTTTGTGATATTTTAAAGGGATTGTAAAAGAGGAGAATCAAATCTAATCAAGAGTTTAGAAGCTAATTAGTATGTCATTAAAACATGGGACTGAGATCTTGGCAAAAGGAAAAAATATTGAATAAACATTGAAGTCATTTTTTTATTTTTATTTTTTATTTTTGAGAGACTAAACATTGAAGTCTTGGTCAAGAGAAGACAAAATAATTGAAAAAAGGAGAGAGAAAAGAGTCGTGACAAATTATGGATTGGCAAGATTAGTGACACGGTCAGAAAATATTATAAAGGAGTGGCGGTTGGTGGTGGTCAATGGCGGTGCATGTGGGCTGTTGGTCGGTGGGATCATTGCTCAGGCGGTGGCGATCTTATCTTTTTTCCAAGATAGAATCCAGAAGCCGATAATTTTTTTCAGCAATTTATCATTATTATTTTTTTTCTAGATACCACGTATTTGACATGTTAGATCAGAGTCTATTGACGTTATAATGCTCCAACACGTGGCATGTGACAAATTGACCGCTTGCTAGATGTGTGACAGGATTATTTCACCAGAAATACACTTAGCGAGTGATAATTATATAATAATGTGTGAGTTGTCTCATGTAAATTGTTCCACATATGAACTATTTAATTATCAACTATTAAGTATATGTCTTACTGGATAATCTCATCAAACATATGTAATAAAAAATAAATTTATAGGAAAATTGCAATTAATGTTTTTTTCGCCTTTGGGACCCCGACTTTCCCCACCTGCATAGCTGGCTTGCTTTATTTCATTGTCAATTATTATTATAGCTATTAATTATTAAATATATGTCTGAATAATCCCGTCAAACTTATGTGATAAAAAATAAATGTATAGGAAAATTGCAATTAATGTTTTTCCCCTTTGGGACCCCAAATTTCCCCACCTTCATAGATGGCTTCCTTTATTTCATTATTAATTATTATTATAGCTATTACTATTACTATTACTCCCTCCATCTTAAATATATAGTCTATTTTTTCTTCTTCAGGCAAATTAAGAATTACTTTTCTGTCCCATAAAGATAATCTAATAGGATTAGTAAGTAATGTTGTTAGAAAATTTAATTTAACGTATTTTTCTACATATATACTTGTGTCATTAATTATTTGAAATATTTTAAATACATGGGTAATTGAATAACAATAATTAATTAGGAGCACATATGGAATTGAAACATTAAATACATGCTAAATATGGTAAGTGGACTATCTTTTTGAGATAGATGAAAATAGAATAATGGACTATATTTTTTGGACGAAGGGAGTATATTAGAAGTATTATATTTTGTAATACTACCTCCGTCCCACAAAGACTATTCTATTTTCGTTCGTCATAAAAAGATAGTTCACTTACTATATTGAATATGTATTTAATGTTTCATTTATATATGTGCCTCTAATTAATTATTGTTATTCAACTACCTATATATTGAAAATATATCAAACAATTAATGACACAAAGGTATACGTGAAAAAATAAGATAAAATTAAATGTTCTAACCACATTACCTACTAACCCTTAATCTACGTAAAAATACTTACCGGACTATCTTTGTAGAACGGAGGAAGTATGTGTTTCTAATTTACCCATACTTAATTAGTAGAATTTAAAATTAATAGTAATAATTAATTATTAAATGGGGTAAATTAGTAATATAATCTTAATTAGACTTTTTAATAAAGAACAAGAACTATTTATTTGAGACATGTAAAAAACGAAATAGTGGATTATATATTTAAGACAGAGAACGTATTACTATTATCATCGTCATCGTCGTCCTCAAGAGAAGACACTCTCCAAGTTGGATTTCTTCTATGCACAAGAATAATAAGAATGTTCAAATACGACATATAGTGTCTTAACGACACTAAACAATAATGTGTATTTAACACATCATTATATTCTTTTCAAATCACGTGAATCATTGGTATTAAACCACATTATCTGTATGGTCATAACGGCACCAAATGTTTGGTGCTTAAATATTTCCCCAGGAATAACATTCTACTTACGATCAATTCTAACTTGATGTGGCGATGACAAATGATTCAGTATTAAATTAAATGAAAAAGATTAGTCAAAGTACATTAAAACGGAACATACTTTATTGGCCTTATCATTTAATTTAACCTAAGTGGAATAACATGACTTTGTGCTATTTGAACAAAGAATGATGTAAAAATTTAAACAAAACTGATAAATAACATAATGTTGTTTTCAACACTTCACGTAATCTTTACATCAATGTGACATGGGTCACATGTCTTTTTTGTTATACTCTTTGTCTCTTTCTTTGTTTAAATATAATTATTCATAACATTATGCCAGCCTATGAGGAGGGGTGTATTAGGTGGTGTATGGTGACCGAGCGATTAGGGTGGAATTGGCATGATTTTCACCCGTCTTGCTTTTGAAAAGAAAGATACTCTAGAAGAAATGATTAATATTTGCAAGAAAACTCTCACAATTGATGCATTTACTAATCCTTTATACCAGGAATTTTGGCATGATTTTCACCCGTCTTGCTTTTGAAAAGAAAGATACTCTAGAAGAAATGATTAATATTTGCAAGAAAACTCTCGCAGTTGACATTTACTAACCCTTTATACCAGGAATTTTGAGGAAAACTTGGCCATGTCAAAAGTGTAGCGAGAGAAGAATTTTTCAAGCTAAAATGATGGTGTTTGAAGATCATTTTCAACCATCCCCTAAATTTGAGTGAACGTTCTAAGATCATCTTTAGTCATTCCGTAAAATTGGGGATGAAAGTGCTCCAGAGGAATACTATTCACTTCCCCAAGTAGGGAATTTATTACAAAAATGTCATTTTGTATTTACGAAATTGCCATCAATCTAATTATGAAAGTGCCATTCATGTATTAAGTTTGTTTTTAATTATTCCATTTTGGGTTACAATTTTTTTTTTTTAGTCAATACTATAGATTTATTTTTTTCTAATTCAAATATGATATATTTTTTAATTTTGGTTTAATAATTTTGATTTTCTTTTTTTTCCCAACGATATTCTTTAATTGGATCCTTTCGACATTCTAATTATTTAATCTTAACTAATTATAATTATTGTAAGTATGATTTTAACTAAATTATTATAAATGTTTTTTTTTTTTGAATAAAATAGATTAAATATCATTAGAGGAAACATTATGAGGTACATCCATGTTCAAGGCCGAGTGAAGCCAATTCAGAGCAAAATTAAAAGTACAAGGACTAGTATAGGCTATAGCTCGTCTCGCTAAGGTGTGGGCAACCATATTAGCTCTTCTACTTATATGATACACACTAAAAACTAATGAACCCTTCAAGAGCTCCTTCCAGTCATGAATTATGAGTCCAAATTTCGTATTGTCTTCCTCCCTAACTGAAACATCAACCACCTCTTTAGAGTCCATATCAATGATAATTAAATTAAAAATGTTATTTTTATACAATTAAAAGAAAATAAAAAAGTATAAAAAATTGGGTTCCCCTAAATTTGGGGGAAACCATTAGGATACAACATTAGTTTTCCTTAAATTTAAGGAAAAGGTTTCCCTCAAATATAAAGAAAACCTTTGGAGATGTCCTTAAAAAGCCGTCCAACCGTAGGAAAAGGTTTCCCTCAAATATAAAGAAAACCTTTGGAGATGCCCTTAAAAAGCCGTCCTACCGTCCCCAGTCTCTTTCCCATATATTAGGGGAAATGAACACAACTTCCTTAAATGTGGGGAAAGGTTAATATGTAAATAAAACCACTCATTTACTTACGAAATTGTCATCATGTTAATTTAAAAAATATCAACTTATTTTGCTTTTTAACATCTAACTGTTCCACCGTTTTACAATTTTTGTTATCCTTAATATTATAATTTATGTATTATATTTTTTATTTTTATTTTTTATTATTTAATATTATTGTTGTCGATTTTGGCGTATTATATTGCCTTCTATGTGCAAACTATTAATTTCAACTAAATTACACTAAACTGAATAATAGTTTAATTTCCGTTTTTATGCACTTAGAAATAAATTTAAAAAATTTAAAGGGGGCCCGGGGGGGCTTATATTGAGCGAGTGTAGCCTCCGGTTTTCTTTAAAAAATACGTTATATGAAGCTCCCCTCTCACAAACAACGTAATATGCTATGCTTCAATTTTTTTTTTTTGAAAGAAGTCATATGCTATGGTATTAACTTGCTGTCATCTCTCAATCTAAAAACACGAGGACAAGTGGTTAAAAAAATTAGTTATCCTCATTGGCCTATATAATGAATTGTCAAAATAATAAAGCAACTTCTTAGATGCAAAGTCCTATTCAAGTATTTTCATTTTTCCTTCCCTTTCCTTTTTTTTTTTTGGAGCATAATATACGTTAGTGATCATAGGCGTACACAAATTAATTATACCTGTAAAAGTATTTTACCTATTAAGTCGAACAACATTACAACTTGCTGGTAGATCGTTCTGAAATTTCGTGTTACTACTAAAATTGATAACAAAGGCCCTCGAAATGAAAACCCCCTTGATTCTTAGTGCAGCACTATACGACAGAACATGCCATGTTTATCTTCCGGTGAAGAGTATATGGGACCAAACTCTATCCACCTCGTTACAAATTTTGAAACGTGACTTCTTGAATTTCTAAAAACAGCCACAGCACATTATTGAAAAGTCGGAAATAGCTAAACTCCAACTCAAACTCCATAAACAGGACAAATACACCAGCCAGAGAGTTCTTAACCGGTCGATTGTTGTGTCTCGCACTTTATTTCTCCACCATTACTGTAATTTCACTTGCCAAACACATTATCTTAATTCATAACTACTTCTTGCTTTAAACGTTTACTTCATCTACTTAGTCACTCATCCTATCTAATCATCCAAACCTATCTCGTACGCCTCCTTCCTTCATTCTTATCACTTCTCCCCTTCCTAGCAGACTTATCCTTCTATAAGAATTTCAACAAATCCCATCCATTATACCCATTCACCCTACACTCTAAACTGAAAAAGATACCTGGCCCGCAACCCAAAGCCGACCTATGTTGACAAGGATAAAAAAAAAAAAATAATAATAATAATAAAAGAGACTTGCCTAACGCCTGTAGCCTCACTAACGTCATGTGTCGACATCCAGCCAGCCACCGGGCACGTTCGGACATATTAACACATATTGACCAGCCAGAGCCCCAAAACTCACAGAGGTCCCACAAAAACAAAAAGACAAAAGAAAAAGGCCTCACTACTACGTGTCGAAGTGCTCGTTGGCAGGCGGTGGAGCGAGATCATATTATAAACAGGCCAAAACCTTGACTAGAGGCTACAAATTCAGCAGATACGACACAGGAAGGATCTAATGACTGAATGGGTCATAGATATTAAAATTACGCCAAATTGATTTACATCTCCTAGAAGATGGTTCAGATTGTTCAATCCTCATCACTAGTTTTACTTGAGAAATGCATTTGACATTATATAGTCCGACGACGAACTTCTGTAGTCGATAAATTATAAATGTACATACTAGTAAGTTTGGTCAGGGATTGAACAGGTGGAAACCAGCAGCAAACGATGCTATACAATTCTACACAGTAAGTTCATCTTCCAGATAATTGTATTCAAATGTGAAGTCAGTCTTGATTCTCTGGCACCTGGAAAAGGAAAAAGAAATAGAAAGGCTACTTCGTGATCCAATAACTAGCAGTAGCAGACGTACACACACAGAAAAAGACATTCTTACGCTGTTCTACAGTAAACTAGTTATGTAAAGCAGATAACAGTAATAACTCGATTATAGGTATCAGTGCCTATTAATCTCAATGATTGGAAGATTCTAATGGCATGCTCACTACCACCAAATCATCACGGGGCAAAAAAATTTAGCAACAAGTTGAATGGATGCCGGGAGGTACACGGTGGTACTAAGGGAGGCTAATGAGGATAACACATCAGTTTTTTTAAGTAAAACAATGCAAGGGCAGATGATATTACTTGGAATTAGATCTTAAAAAATGTTACCCTCTTTAATTGTCCCAAAAACATCTATCTTGTACCATCCATGTGATTTTACATTAAATTTCTAATGCTCTTGGTTCCTACATGTCCTATGTTTCCAGTTGAACGAGTAAACATACCAGCCATGCTGTTCATCATTGGCAATATGGAAATCAAAGTACACGTATGTCCCCTGTTCAAAATCATCTGTGGTCACTTTTGGCTCCTCGTGTCGTTGGAACCATGTGTTGTATTTTCTGTGGTATCTCCATGACTGCCTTTTCAATTCCTTTGCAGCCAGATATTGTTGGTAAGTATTCTGCATACATTGTTTAAAGGAACACTAAATCAGTAAAACTACATGAAGGTGCAACAAATATGGAGACCCAACCCCCCCCCCCGGGGGGGCATGCACGCACAGAGAGAGAGAGAGAGATAACCTGCTGGTAGTAAAATGCGAAAAATAGAGTATCAGTGCCATAATTATCAACACCAAGGCGTTCCCAGAAGGCAGGTTTATTGACAATCGGTGCTTGTACTTGAGGATAGCTCGGAGGGGTGACTGCAGGGTGTCTCTGCTTATAGCAAAAGGAAACACTGGATTAACTGAAGAAAACAATAACTGAATTAAAAAAAATGGGTCGAGCAAATTACATACTGGGGTGTAGCTCTTTGCACGCTCAGAATCTTTGGGTTGAGGAAGTTTATGGTAAGCTGCCTCCAGCATCTGCAAATTGTATAACTGGTCATGAAATCCACCAGGATTTGCGGTTGACGCAGTGATGCTATCACCAATGGCACCAAGGTCAGAGACACTTCTTCGACCAATAACACCAAGACTTCCAGAAGGTGGATTGGATTGCAAAGGTTGCCCTGGAGAAAGATCAGTATCCCTCATCACCTGAGATGTTTCATTAAGCGAGGCAGCTACTCCAGCTTGCTGCAAAAATAACAGCTTAACCAATTAAATTGAAGCTCCATGGAAAAAAAGACATCAACCAGACCAAAATATCTGCACTTGAAACACAACTACTAGAGTTCAAGTACAGCATCAAAGAACTCGACAAAGATTGTGGTTTCACCCGGTTCACCTAGAAAATTATGTAGGTAGCGCAGTGGAAGAAATAGTCAACAGAAATTTTCATTAAACATACAGGTGAATCCAACGAGTAAGATGGTTTCAACTCGTCCTCTTGCATGAGATTCTTCGAACCAGATTCTGTGCTCTTCCGATCTGAAATAGATTGTTGCTCCTGCAACTCCTCAGCTTTTGTGAGACCTGTATCTGCAAATTTACATGTATCCATCAGCAATATGTTGTAATGACCAAATAGGCTACCAGAATGAATCATTGTATTTAGTGGTGTCATTAAAATTCCAATATGCCCAAGTTTAGATGGCAACAATCACATCAAATTATACCAAAATCACAAAATGGGAAATGCTTTGGTTTGGGAGTTATTGTTTCCATTTCTTTTGGTGATGAATCTCAAAAATGATGGGACAGTTTCTAGTTCTAACGCTTGGCATAAGATAGCATGTTGGCCAATTACCTAACAACAATGTTATTTATTAAGTAAAGATGTAGCATTACATATATTTGAATGTTTCCTTAATGGATAATGTTAAACGATACCACGCTTGAGTTCTCAATCAAGCGTTTCCCACAGAAAGTACAAGCAGGAATTCTGCATTAGAATTATTATACACACTAACAGATATCTAAGACATCGTTATGCAGGATGTAGGATTTGCATCACGTGGGCTATTGATAAGAACCTGTACAGATTTCAACATCGTAGATCAAAGATCTCGTCTTTGTTGACAATGCAAACCATTCTCTTGTCTCATTAAATTATTTAAGCTTAGAACTTCAAAAGTTACCAAGATAGGAACTTAAATGTTAAGTGTGGGTACATTTGCATTTTCCTATGAACAAAAAATATAATAATCATTTCCATTCAGAGAATGAATTTTTGAAGGTTGCATTCAAAAGGTACTAACTATCCAAAGGTCTTTGATACTCCCCTTTTTGGTGCCCCTTGGGGGGGGGGGTTGTCATCAAAATGAAGAATCAAATCAGATGCGGCTAGCAGATACACAACTAATAATTGGCAACAATTTATAAAAAGGTGGGTTTTTAAATGGATTTAAAATTCAATTTTTGTATAGGTGTCAACATTTAATTGTGCCATGTGGAGGTAATGATTAAAATGATGTGAAAATTTACATCACATCAAATATGTGGTTAAACGTGGTGTTGACATGTGTCCAAAATTTGAAATTTAAATTGGCTGATAAATGAAATGAATTTTTAATTGCTTACCAAACATGGTGAATATTTCGTCACTCAAAGCTTTGGCAAGTTAAGTTCCATAACTGCTATGTGATAAGGACTGACTTTTTTTTTTTTTTTTTTTTTTTTTTTTTTGGTGGGTTGGGGTGGGGGGGTGTGGTTTTCATATACACACTTGAAGCAACAGATTATCAAAATTACCAGCCTCCCTAGATACCGCAGACGTTGGCGTCTGTTGATTAGATGATTGGTGGATTGCACTTGGCTGCTGCTGTAATGAAGCAGGTGATACTACATTGTTAACACCAGCAGCTTGGATGCCAACTCCCAACCCAAGCTGAGGAGCAACGGACGAGCTTTGAGAAGCAAACTGAAATTATTGCATCATGTCAAGCACAAAATTCCATTTCGTCAAGGGGGAAAATTGTTGTAAGCAACTGCAGTGTACCAAATCTTCTCCAAACTTTAGGATATTCACTTCTTTTTCTTTTTGTTAAATAAAAATAGACATGCATTTAGGGAAGAAAAGCCAGGGTACAAAAAAAAAGGGGAAAAAAAAAAGGGAACACAAAGCAGCAAACACAATCAATAATCCACGTGAATTAATATTTGCTATACCTCACCATTAAAAGGTGATTGCATAATTCATTACCTAACAAATAATTTATGGTTTCACCTCAAAAATTTCCACTGAAATAATGTGGCATTCCAAAGATATTAACAGATGAGTTTGAGATTTAACCAATTTATGTGTGATTTACATGTAAACGTGAACAGTGGACAGAGAGCTTCCTATCTTTGTACTTCCTCCGTCCCACTAAGATAATGTATTTAATTTTCATCCAACCCAAATTATAGGCCATTTCCTGTCTTCCTTTATAAATGTATTTGAAATCTTTAATTTTCTAATATACCCCTATTTAATGTGCATTGGAATCAACAAAATAAAAAAAAAATTAAAATGAAATGTTAGGGGTATATTAGGAAAATACTCGTAAATTTTACTTTTCCGATAACATTGAGTCTTTCTAAATCTATGTGAAAATAGGTACATGCCTGTCCAGGACGGGGAGTAACTATCACGCAAAACAATCCCCTCTTTATGCGTTATGGGTTCCCTCATAAAATATACAAGGAATAACCTATACCATGTATTCATCCCAAAAAATCAAAGTTCATCCAACCTCTAACAAACTTGTTTGTCATTACATTCACATAAGTTAGGCAAATAAGAGAAGAAAAACATTTTCAGATAGGTAGAAGAAAGATAAAAAGCTGGGAAGTTCACGAGAGAAACCCAAAAAAGAGCACCTGCTGCAAGAGTGGGTTCTGTTGCTGTGTGGCATACTGCTTTCCTCCAGCAAGAGATGGCATCCCTAGGAGATTACTCTGACTTTGCTGCTGTACCTGCTGATATCGCTGTAAAAACTTCTCCCTCTGATCAGGAGCAATCTCAGTTCTACCACGGAGTTGCCCCTGAAGATCAAGATAAAATATATTGCAAAATATTATTATGACTTTTCAAATGTGTGGATTGCAGAACAAAGAAGGATCTGAGTGTCAGACTCGAGCGCACCATCTTCATAAAGATGGACAAAAACAAAAAAGTGCAGCAAAGGGATCCATAAGACAGTACATCAACTCTAATTCATGATCCTGTACTCTCAGTCCCCCGCGCACGCGCGTGTGTGTGTGTGTGTGAGAGAGAGAGAGAGAGAGACCGCTTCATTTTGGTTTTGGAAGGAACTTCCAGGCCTCCATTGCATCCCGGGTACTCCAGAGGGAGAAAAGACCCTGCCACCCATAACTGCAGCCTCACTAACATTACCAGTATCTACTGATCCCAGTCCATCATTAGCCTTGGCAGCTTGTGGCAAGACAATTCTGTTACCCACAGGGGAAATGAGAGACTGCATCATGCCACCATTTCCCAACCTTTCATCAGAACCTAACATATTTCTCTTCCCCATCTCAGATGCTGAAAGGAGAGCACCAAGGGCTCCACTGCTGGAGATTGCAGCGCCAGAACTGGGTGGGATGGTAGGAGACGGCTGGCTGGATAAAGCACCTCTACTAGCACCCCTTAATCCAGTGTCAGCAAGAGATATGGATGACTTACGACCAGCTAAGGTTTCCTCTTCGTCTGCCGCATCTGACACAGTCACTGCAGATGAATCAACATTTGCACCTGCAATTTTCAGAGCAAAAGAAGGCACTCAGGCCCAAAAGGCTAACAAAGGAGCTGACACACCAGCAAGTTTAAAGCTGAGCCATGTCAGTACCAGTAGGACGATTTCCTAATGGTGTTTGTGGTGCAGAACTGAGCGGACTATTTTTTGGAGGTGGGGTCCTTGCAACAGCATCAGAATTACTATCCTGCGAAGCTGTTTCATCCACTTGTTCCTGAACAGAAGCAGCCTGTTGATTTGAAGGATTCACTGTCGCCTGGAGATGGCAACATGTACTATATGTGATTTGTATCCACCAAAACCACAAGCACTTGGATAGAAAAGCAAAAGGGTATTAGCAGTGATGCAGAAGCAAATAGGTAGTTCGTTATCACATAATGATGCAGAAGCAACTTGGTAGTTCATTATGGCATTCAAATGGCTGTTAAGTACAAAGATGGTTAGCTTTTCATGGAATACAAAAGTTTTGCGATCTTACAAGTTTTAAGGAACCCAAAAGTGTAATTGACAGTCCCAGCAAAACATTAAATGAACTTTTGGCTCATTATCTTAAAACTAAGAACTCAGAGATGGCTATATTAAAATATCTAGTCCAAGGGAAAAGAGAAGTTAGGATTGAAACCAAACAAAGCGCATTAAGGACAAAAACTATTAAAAAAGTATTCAGCATCAATTTCGAACTACTAATAAGTATTCAATGGACCACATAGGTTGAATCTTGAGGATCCACGAGGACCGAGGCTATGAAGAGTAACACGTGGAAAGTAATTCATTCAAATGGAATCTATACACAACTATGGAGATTTTTAAACAAGGGTTCAGTGAAATCATGAAGAGTAAATGATTCCTGCAGAATAGGAGCACTGTCAATTAAACATAAATTAATGCTAGTATGCCTAACAGATCTAAATGGATGTTATTCCCCTGCTCAATAGACTGAAGCAAAACTATAGAGAAAACATAAGGAATAAGATTTACATTAACTCTTATCCATTTAGAAAAAGCACATGAGGGAAGTGCCTTGATGAGTTGTAGATGAAAATAAATCTTTATTAGATATACAATGCTGGACAGATGAAAAATGGAATTGCAATGAGTCTACAATGTCGTAGGGATTCCTTTTATTTGTTGGGGGGAGGTGGTGGATACAATTGGGGGAAGTTCGGGTAGGATAGCAATAGAGAAGTTCCTACTGTTATACCCTTTTTGTTCAAACATAAGTAATATACCTTGAGTCGGCATTATAGATCGGAAGAGCAGCTGCAACTATTACCTTAACTCCTCTCTTAATTAAATATATACTTTTACTCTCAAAATGATGTATTTCTATTTAAATGTAATCTATTAATAGTTAGTTAACTTCGTTCTAAAAGATATAAAAATACCACAATAAGGCTTCAAATAAGTTAATATTTATCCCAAGAAATTTCCTTAATGTCTTATAACTAATGTTTTAGGATTAGTTTGGGATGGAAACATCAAGGGAAGCTTCAGCTCATGGGCAGAAAAAATCTAGAGTGCGACCCAAAATTTGGAGAAAAGAATCAACCGTTCTCATCCTATTGATGGTAAACCTAACACTACGGTAAAAGTAAAGAACATACTGGAACTTGAGCAGATGTTGCAGCCAACGAATTTTTCGAGCTAACTGCAGTGGAAGCGCTAACACCCGTCAACAAGGAAAAAGAGGAAAATGGAATTACAATTTCTAATCCAAGGTTTTCTTACCATCTAATAGGACGTTTAGGACACTAGTAGGATGCAAATATGCCTGGGTTCATGACAGTACACATCTCACATACAAAACCTTGATAGGAGAAAAGGTGAAAATACACCATCAGAACTAATTTTAAATAGCTTAGCAATGTGGCCTGACCTTCTACACTTGCACTAGGTCGTGCTGTTGAAACAATCCACGTAACTTGATAATCGGTATCAAGATAGGAGGAGAAAAAACTCTCTTCAAAATAAAAGAAGTTGACTAAATAGATCGGAACGTTATAGCATACCGCATTCTAGTAACTCCATATACACACAGAATGACAATTTCAAGTAACATATATAACTTAATAGCAACGACGACATATGAACTAAATTTAAATCATATTCACATATAAAAGAATAAAATGGAGAGGGATGTATGGGAGAAATAGTTCACCTTTATGAGAGAAGGGTGACCAATTGTTACTAGATCCTCAAGAGACTCCACCTTGTCTAAAGGTAGAGAACTATAAAGATCATCAACATCACTGAATTCGTCGAAATCCTCCTACACAATTATATGCAAAAGAAAGATGCAGATCAGCATTTGCAGTGAGAAATCAATTGTAGAACAGCCAAAAAAGAACATCCAAAGAAATAGGCCACCCAAACTTATTATCCTAAATTCTTTTCTATGACTTTAAAAATTTATGATAAGATTAACATGTTAGGAACCAAACATATGAATAAAGTGTCACCCTTAGTCGATCGTTAAGAAAGCAACTATTTAAATGGTTAAAAAAAACCATAATTGGACCCAACTCAACACAGACATCCCTTCTAAGGCAAGCAAAAAACACCTCAAGCCACTAGTTAGGGTTGTGATGCATCGTGTCTTCCGATCTAACTTCAGTTGATTGAGGATATGCTCTGAGATGGGGGTATGCACTCCTTAATTCTCAGAAGTAGACAATTATTCACTATAGGTACACGTCCACCAAAAAATAACAATAAAATTATTAGAATATTCTCTTCTATTTGTTTGCACACTTTAAACGGTTGTATAATGAATTACTAAGATGTTTATGACTAAGTATGAGTTGAATTTTCATTCTAATAATTTCTTGACATATATCCAGTTTACAAGTGAAGGAAAAATGTGTAAATACCTTATTAATGTTTTTTAAACATTATACCTGTTAGCATTTTGTTTCAAAATAGAAATGAGTAGTGGAGATTGTGGAGTACATGCAGGTTCAATGAAATATATGGATGTAATTGGTTTAACCACCTCTTAGCTAAAAATATAAACAGAAAATAGCATGGGCTCTAATTACTTAATCTGTCAAACACCTGATTCCGTTCTACATAGTCATCCAAAAAATCCTTAACATCATTGAGATCGGAAGAGCGTCGTGTAGGCTAGTAGCCTCAAAATCATCTCTAACTTCTTTATATGAGCCTTATGCCGGGAAATGGATGTCTCCAAATGCGTCTGCCAACAAAGATCTTTCATCAGCTACAGAACGTACACAACAGATCACTTGCATGAAGATATTATTTCTTCCTTTTATACCAGTCTGGGAGGCCTGGTTTTCCCTTTCTTAACAGAAAGCCCCTCTATCTCAGCTTCAAAGCTGTCAATTTGACTTTCTAGCTCCCCAACCTACTCAACAGGCAAATAACGAATAAATTATTATGTTACTCGAAATCACTAAAAATCTCTAAAATATGAAATATAATGTAAATAGTCGAACAGAAAAATTCTAGCAACTGAAGAAAAAAACCAACACCTCAAGCTGAATTAGTTAAAACAAGGCCAATCAAATAACAAAGGCTGTCGCAAGTGTAGGAAACAAAAGAGGGTTCCATTAGGCATCCCCACTAACCTTAACTTCTAGAATCAAACTATAAAAGGCAGTCTTGGTTCTACAGACAAAAAGAATAACAATAATGACTCACTGGAACGATGGATGACTTCGAATTGCCAAAAGCAAAGAGGGCAAAAAAAAGATCACCTTATCTTCTAGAATCAAACTATAAAAGGTTGTCTTCATTCTCCGGCCAAGAAAAATAACATTACTCACTTAAGTGGAGGATGCACGAATTTGAATTGTCAAAAGAAAATAGGAGAACAAAAAGATGCAAAAGGGGGGAAAATGAAGTACTTTTGCATGTAGCATGGAGATTTCAGATCAAGCAAGCCAGTAAAAGAGATCGGAAGCAGAGTCTCGGGTGCATACCACATTGTTTAGCCAATCTCTTGTCTCTGATTTAGCTTTCTCCTTTGGATCCTAGAGCACAAGGTAAAATATATAGACTAACTGATATTAGAACTGCACGAGATGCCAAAATCCAATTATCCAATTACATGCTTTAAATTTCCTCAATAACCACGGATTACTATTCTGAAAGGCAGGAAATTGCATGGCCTAGGCACGAGGAAAATGTGCCCTATACAGGAAGGCATGCAAAGCAAACACTATTCAGATGACCCGATGCAAGTCTAGACATAAAACGCAGACCTGGGAGCCTAAAGGGAGTGTACTTTTCCATTTCTTTTTTTCAATTTTAATTTTTTAAAATTTTATTGAACTAATAAATTAAGGAAAACAGTTTAAGCTAAAAAGCATAATTATTTTTTTAAGATATGCCTTATTTTTTCTTTAACGGTCTTACATTAGTTAATATATTACTAAAAATAAACCTACACGACGCTCTTCCGATCTCAGGCTTCACTTAGAACCTCTTTGCCATGTGTAGTGCGTTTCGGAACCTTCTCGATTATCACAAAAGTAATATTGAAGTGACTGCAAACAACATGTTAGGAATACAACAAGATGAATGTGTCACATAAATATTGGTCCTTTAATAGGTTTGAATTCACAACAAACAGGAATCCCTTAAGTCAAACATTATATGATGCAACGAATCAAAATCAGCACATCAACAGTGTAATGCCTACTGTTTTAGCCCATCTAAACTGGCATGATGGAGTAATGCTGCTTTAATGGGTCTTAATTCACATCACTCCACAATCTTCTAAGAAAGAAGAAATCCATTAAGGTGAACATAGAGGGAAGATTCAAGAACAACAAAAGAGTGGTGTAACGCCTACCGTTTTGGGTTGCTGACCAAGTCCTTCTTTTGAGAATGCCTTAGTCTTAGTTTCCTTTTCGCATATCTTAAATCTTTCCATTTCACGCTCAATAAGCTTGCGAGCGTCCATCAGAGCCTGCTCATAAGAGGCACTAACCTATGTCAACATGTATCAGAAGAAAATTCATTGTCAACCTCAGAATGATAAGCATAAAACAGGTGTATAAACTTTTCTAGATTATTTCAGAAATTATGCAAAATCCAGTTACGATAAGGGTGTCATTCCACCTACCACACCCCCGCCCCAAAAAAAGCGCTACAGGGTGAAGGCAGGAGAGCACCTTTGCCAATAAGATATGCAAAAAGAATAAGAGAAGATGTGAAATACAAGTCAGCAAATAGACGATGTATGAAATGCCTGGACTGTAATTTCAGACAAGAAATGCTTAAAGCCTGAGAACTCAACACAATTTTTGAGTAGACGCAACTAAACACTGTCACAACTGTTGGTGACTTGACGAAAATCTCTCAAACAATTCGATCCTTCAGTTGACAACAAGAAGTAGAGAAAAGGACAGTCTTACAACTAAACAATATAGGGCATGCTTGGAACTAGAGGTACTCGAGCCAGATGCTGAATCAACAATGCTTATCAGATCATTACTAACGTTTAAGGTAAGTACATCGCTTGCTCATCTTCTCACTGACAAACAAACCTCTTGCTTCCACTTCCATAATCTACTCATATTCTCAAAAGCAGAAATCAGGTCAAGAAAACAGACACTCAGTGGGTGTTTGATTTGAATTATGGTTTTGAATTACAAGGCGAAAATTATAATGAGATAAAATGTGTGATAGATATTTAATTGGTATTTGAAATGTGTGGTTGTAATTGGGTAGTGGTCAAAACAGTTATAAGGAGAGATGATAATAAGAATCAAAGAGGTGCTTAAGTTCATGAATATTGACTCAGATGCAGTGAGCAAGAGTTCACAAATTTTGAGTTATTGTAATTCTGAAAACCGACCACATTAAGGGTCGTATGTAAATGATTTTTGGAGAATTGATTTCGTAAAAAGTGATTTTTTGGGAGAATTAGTTGTTAGAAAATAAGGAGAAGTTATGAATGTACATGAAAGAATTATCTTAATAAGTAAATGTGTGGCTGAAAATGAGTTAGAATTGACGTACAGAAAATCATTTTCATCGGGCCCTAACAGAGTACAATCGTATATCTTCTGGCTTTCTTTTTCCTATAACTTCCATTGCAACAGTATATGAGATAGTGCCATTACAATTTGGATCTTGTTCCAACAAAGCCAACCTAGGAATTAGTAAAATTCATGAAAGCGCCCACATTGTGGAAATGCACATGCACCTTTCCAAGAGGAGTACAATGAAAAAAATTTTCATTCTCACCTTTCAAAATTCTAGTTCTACCTTAAATGTAAGATCCTCCAAGTGAAACAAAATATAGCACTGATAAAGCTGAACACAGGTTAAAATATGCTTTAAATGCATGCTTAAAGGTCATAGACATAAAAAGTTTCCGTATTTCAGAAAGAAGGGGAATAAACAGCTAAAAAGATTGATATATTTTTCAAAATTTCTGTAAGAACAGGCATTGACGTTGAGAAAATAATAGGGAAACAGCTCCACTATATAATCTCTGAAAAATCCTTGGTACAAGGAATCCAGGAGTTCCCCGTGTTAAAAATTCAGGGCAAGCTTAGATCAAAAGATACCATAATATGGTACAGGTTGTCAGCAGAAAAGGAAACATGATATACAATATGAAGATCCACGGATATCTAGTACGACTATACAGGAAGTGAATACTTTTTATTCATGTGGAGACGTGAGGCATAAACACATTTTATAGATATTCATCTTGAGAGAAAAAAAACCTACCATACAAGAAAAAGCATATGAATGCCGAATGGCATATCCAGACAGATTACGCAAAATAAAACAAATTGTCACATCATCATATCATATAACAACTACGAACTAAGAGGGTAACCAATTCTAAAAACATAAAAGTACCAAACTTTAATCTTTAAATAATTATTAATAAACAATAACTCCAAAAAAAGAATGCCACTACTTTCTATAAGCAAAAATTAAATAATTCAACAATGCAGCTGCAGTAATGTGATCTGAAAACACTTACCAGTTCAAGTAAATTATATATATTTCTTACAGAAATGAACTAAGCAAGTGGCAAACTGCCATTAGAAACAGGCCATTGAAATTAAGAAAGATAAAAGCAAAATAAAGCAATAAATCAAATAAAACGATTTACTTTACTAGCAAAAAAAATAAAATAATAATTATTGTAATTCGGCCACGACTTGAGACTAGAGGAGACCTTCTTATCTTTGATCTCACTCGATTGAATCCATGTCTTAATCTGGTCTCTGTACCTCTGAAGCTTCTTGATTTCCTTCTTCAAGTCCGCTTCAAACTTCTCCTTCTGGTTCGCATTGTCGGTATCGTAAACCTTAAAGCAAGAAAAAAGCAAACCCAAATCAGAAAAACAAGACATGACTAACATTATTCAGATAGTAAAAAGAGAACGGAGTTGAGGACCTTATTCCAAATGCTGTCGAAGACGTCGACTCCTTCTTGGACCTTCTTGAGAACGCGATCGATCTCACCTTGAAGCTTCCGACTTGCCCCCATTGCGAAATTCTACGACTGAAGGAGGAGAGGGAAATGAGAATTGATCATTCAAAAAACTAGGGTTTTTCGGTTAGTTGCAGGTGAACGGAGTCTCTGTTCGTAGGGTTTTCGTGAAAAGGTTGCCGAGGAGTCGATGACTAATCATTTGATGAGATATGCTGTCAAAACGGGTTGGATGTCCATCGGGTCGAAACGACCCGTTAAAGTTTGGCTAAAGGAAATGGGCCACACAGGGACACTTAAGCCTGACGGGTTCTTGACATAAAAAGTATTTCATTCAAGCATGTCAAATAAATACACACCCTTATTACAAATATATTGTAAAAATAGTACATCAACCTTCAAAAATGCTATCCATATCTAAAATCAAAATAAATAATTAAAAAAATAAATCTTTTTATAAAATAATTAAAAGAGGCATAACTGATTTCCTACAATCATTCTATGCTTTGAAAATGGTACAGTTACAATTTCAAATTAATTAATGTAGATAGACACAATCCACCAAGATTTCATGTCACACAACCTAGATTATCCTTGATTCACACCTCAAGTTTGATGTATATCAAATACAAACACCGCTTCCGCCTCTGTTAATTACTTTTACTTTTGTTGCCCAGTGGAAACAAGAATTAGAAATAATATGAGTTGCTAAGATTTTTTAAGAATATGTAGAATGATCATGGTTCGAATTGGTACCGACGTAATTGTTACCACATAGCATTAATTTTTCTCACGATGGCGAAATTTTTCTTGAATGGTAAATACTAAGTTATACACCTACGTAAACGACATTATAATAAAGAGATTTAAGATTCAAAGGAAACATTTTATGGCTAAAATAAATACAGGAAAAGATGTTGAATTACTAGTTTAACATATATGGTTGGCATGACTCATCTAATGTTACCAGGGATTTTTTTTTCCTTTTTTTTTTTCCTCAGTGATGTTCTCTTCTTTTTTTTTTTTCCCCTATGTTATCTATGGCTCATATAATGTTACCAGGGATTTTTTTTTTTTTTTTGCATTTTTTTCTGAGTGCCATTCTCTTTCTTTTTTTTCCTGTGTTATTTACAGTTTTATCATAAATTGTTACCATGACTTATTGAGCGTTACCAACGTTCTTTTCGTTTTTTTTTTCTGTGTGTTTTTGTTTTTTCTATGTTACCACGGGATAACAAGTGGAACAAGAGGAGGGTTAAACCAAAAAAAGTGTGTAGGAGTTGATTTGTCACCATTGTTATCTTATGTTACCATGTTGCAAAAGTTGAAGTGTTCAAATATATGAAGGATAGAGGTTATGGAAAGAGTTTCTTCGTCTTTTTTTCCCCTGTGTTATCTACCGTTTTATAATAAACGGTTAGCATGACTTATTGAGTATTACCGGGGCTTTTTTTCTTATTTTTTTTCTCTGTGTGTGTGTGTGTGTGTTTTTTTTTTTTAATGTTACCACGAGATAACAAGTGGAAAAATAAGAGGGCTAAATCAAGAAAAGTGTGTAGGAGTTGATTTGTTACCATTGATATCTTATAATGTTAACATGTTGCAAAAGTTGAAGTGTTCTAAAATATGAAAGATATAGATTATGTAAAGGGAACATTTGTTATCCTTGTTGCCAATGTTAACTTTGTGTGTCAATGCATTGAGTAAGATTCAATTATAATGTTGCCCGAGTAAACTAGTTAATATTGACAGCAATTTCTGAGCATAAATATGGAAGTAGACCAGATTGAGTTAAAATTTAAAGCTTGCAAACTAAAAGAATTGATTGAATACGCTGAGACAGTTTTGATGTTCGACATAGTGAAAAAGTTATAATCATTGGAGGCTAGTTCACGTTCCAATGAATTTTAGAATAACCATTACAAACAAATGAACACTCATTTTTGCCACAATCCTCAGGTAACACGTTACAAAATAGTAACACAGCAGAGATGAATTCGTTTCGACTGGTAACTTAAATTTAAAAAGCAAAATAAAATAAGAAATTTAACAAAATAAGAAATAAAATAGATGAATAAATAAAGTAATGGTGGCGGTGGATCTTGATGAAGAATTGGCCTGTCTAGAATACATGAATGCCAAGCAATCACCCGGCAATTTCCCGTTAAAGATTTTCCATCCTTTATCCCCATTTCTACTGGAAAATCCTTCATCGCCTTCGCCAATTCATGCGTCTCTTTCTCATTAAGGTTCTTTGTGACAATAAATCGCGCCACAACAACTCATTGTTGGTTACTCTACCAGCCGGATTTCATATAGAAGATCAGAACAGTCAGAGTGGTCGGAACTCGCGTCTCTTTCCCCGTTTTCACTTGCTCTTGTTATCATTCCCTTTCGTTTTCCTCCACTAATAAACCCACATAAACACAAGAATTCAGCAAATCAATCTGCAGTACGCAACACCCAGGGAAAAAAAGGTTGTTTGATGGTACCCCAGTTTGCAGGAAAGTCCATACCACCAGGGCCATACGTCCCAGGACGCACCGATTTGGATAGGATGCCGGAAACCCCTACCCGAGCCCACCATCGTCGTGCACAATCTGAGACCTTTTTCCGGTCCCCGGACCTCGACGACGTCCTCATCGACGGTGTTGCTTCAAACCTCAACTTCAACCAGCCCCAAACCCGTCTTCCCTTCCGAATGGGCCGCCGCTCTCACTTCCGGAGCCTCTCAGTGGAAGCTGATTTCTTCGAGGGGCTTACGTTTGATGGGCTGGCGCCTGCGACGGGGGAGTGCGACGTCGATTGAGGAGGACTAGTACAAAGAAGGCTATGGCAGCAGATAGACTCGCACAGCTTGCTTTGATTGACCCGAAGAGGACCAAAAGGTTTGACCTCTTACTTCCGTTGCCTTTCTTTGAGAATTTTTCAGAAGCTCCATTGAATTCTGATTCGATACATATTTATAATTTAGAGTAAAAATTTGCTTATTTATATTATCCTAGTATGTGTGTGTGTGTGTATATATATATATATGGTATAATATATAATATATAAATCAATTAATAATAATGTAATTATTATATATAAAAAATAAAAATAATTAAAAATGGGGTGTTTTACAATGTATAAGGGTATATTTATAATTAGTTTTAAATTCAGGTGTAAAAATAAATATAGTACTTAAAGAGGAGGTTAAATCTCTAATTGTCTCTAAGCCTGATTTTCCTCTTCTTTTCCCTTTTTTTTTTGGCGGAATTGAATTCTTCATCATGTAAAGTTAATAAATAATCAATAAAATTTCAAGTTGTAACTACTAACTTATTATACTTTAAAACGTAAATCAATACTCACTAAACTTTCAACATAGTTCACCATCCATCACTTTATTGACTTCGTTTGCACACGTGGCTAATGGCGTTACACGCGTGGCTAATGTTGTAAAGTATAGACAAACTTTACTCATTAAATTTAAGAGTGAGTTAATAAACACTTAATGAACTTTGAAAGTGTAACCAGTTACTCACTGAACTTTGAAAGCGTGATCAGTTACTCACTGAACTTTGAAAGTGTAACCACTTACTCACTGAACTTTAAAATGTAATCCAACACTCACTGAACTTTTAATCTGTAACTATTTATTCACTGAACTTTAAAATGTAATTTAACATTCACCAAAATTGCAAAGTATAAGCTACTTACTAAACATTTAATGTAACACGAATGAAACACTTGGCTGGAGAAGTTTGGAGAGTAAGTTCGAGAAGTTTCATTCGTGTTACATTCAATATTTAGTAAGTAGTTATTCTTTGAAAATTTGGTCAGTGTTAGATTATGTTTTAAACTTCAGTGAATAAAAGGTTAGTAATTGAAAGTTCAATGAGTGTTGGATTACATTTCAAAGTTCAGTAAGTAGGTGGTTACACTTACAAAGTTCAATAAGTAGCTTGTTACGCTTTCAAAGTTCAGTGAGTGTTTATTCACTCTCTTTTAAATTTAGTGAGTAAAGTTAGTTTATACTTTATACCGTTAGCTATATATATACAAATAGAGTTAATAAAGTGATAGATGGTGAACCATGTTAAAAGTTCAGTGAGTATTGAGTTATATTTCAAAGTATAGTTAGTTAGTAATTACAATTTGAAAGTTCAGTGGCTATTTATTAAATTTACCTTCATTTAAAGAGTATATTTAATATTTGAGGAGAAAAGAAATAGGGATAGCGGAAATATCCCGAAAACCCGAATTCAACAGGAACCCGCCCCGAATGGGGCCGGAAATCCCTGCCCCGAATTTGAAACGGAGGCGGGGGGTTTGGGGTGCCCCATCATGACCCAACCTGTCCCAAAAACCCGAACGTTTTAAGTTAATTTTAAAAAAAAAATAGTTAGTGTGAAAATTTAGTCAAACCCGCAACATCCGCCAACTTTCCTAAGCCTTTTACAACGATTGCTGACACGCCCCATTATCAGCATCTCTAACTTACTAGAAGTGTGACATACGCCGATATTAAATTCCAACTAGAAATCAGAATTTACCGTCAAGGCTCGTGCACATACTAATGATCCTAGAAAAATTTCAGATCGGAAGAGCATCTCCCTTATTTTATTAACAAAACCAACATGTATCAATTCCCAATGCCAACACATCAACCTCTCACAAACTAATAATTTCTCATTATAAGCAACATCACCTCATAGATCAAGCAATATACTAAACAAACATGATTTAGTCAATTTCCAACTATATGCTAATAATTTTATACATTTCAACCTTATAAATCATAGGATTAGCAAATCTTATAGCAAATCATTTTCATTACGTGGTGGCTCGATTCTCAAAAATAGCAGGCTCGATACTTATGTGTTGTCAAAACTCCAATTACTACCTGAAAATAAAATCATTTGGAGAACATGTGAGTTAATAAGCCCAGTGAGTAGAGTTTTATAATTAAGTATGCTTTGGAAAGTCAAAACATAACTTTTACAAAATCTCGAATAAAACATTCAAATGCATTTAGGAATTTTTATGACTTTAAATGTAAATTCAGCATAACATCAATATTTGTAGAATCATCACATGTTTGAAAATATCATGAATATCATTTCATTTCATAATAATCATAAAGTTCAATAGAAAATATCATAAAAATTATTTCATTTCAAGATCATTATAGAATTTTCCTCAAAGAGTATCTAACATCTCATGATCATAAAATCAAGCCATATGCGCGTAGATATCAGCTTAGGCTATAGGTACTTTATGACCCCTTCACCCTAGGCGGCACAACAACCAGCTTGAGCTATAGCTAGCACATAGGCCCCTTCGCCTGGGCGGCGTTCATTTGGTCAGCTTGAGCCATAGGCCCCTTTGTAACATCCTAAAAAGTTTTACAAATTAAAGTAAGCAACAAAATTGTTATTTTGAAAGAATTCCCTGAAAATTAAGATATTGGTATTCAATTGACGTTAAAGAAAGAAGTTGGTTCCTAATTAACATAAACTAAAGTGTAGTGAATTAATTGACATAAATTGAAGTTCAGTGGCTTAATTGAAGGATGAGACAAAGCACAAGGACTTCCTAGAAAATTTCCGCCAAGTGTGCGGTATACGTTACGCTACGTGTCGAAATTTGATTGGCGGAACTCAAATTTTATTAAAACCAACTCAATTCTAACTATTATATAAAGGGCCTTTGGGTCCTCAAGTTTCCCAAAGACCCCAAACTCTTCCAACTTTCACCTCGTTCATCCAAATTCGTCCAAAGCTAAGAAATGAGAAAGAATGACCCTTAAAACCCTCTAAAATATCACCCTTGTACTTGAAAAAGGATCCTTACCATGTATAAAAAGATCCTAACTCAATAATAGCTTTAATTAAGGAATATCAAGGCTTTAAAGAAACATTTTTACGTGAATTATTCAAGAAATATTTGAGGTGAGTAACACGTGTATTGACTATCTATGTCTTTGAAAATCATGCTTCTCTTGTGAGTAACACGTGTCTTGGCTCTATCCTTTTCTATCCCTTTGCTATGTTCTTCTCTTTGTATCTTGAATCTCTCCCTTTTGGAACTTATGCCCTCCTTTAATTGAATTAGCCTTTGATATTTGACGGTGCACCATTATTTTGGATAAATGATTGTTATTTGCTCTTGGTCATCGCTAGTGACGCCATAAACCCGTTCTGCTCTGCTATCTGAATTGTTTTATGGCCCTGCTGTGTGGTCTCGGCCATTCTGATATGTTATTGGGTTGTATAGCTTACAGGTGGAGGCTAAACTAGTGATGTGCTCGAGCTTCGTATCTTTGTATCAGTGTATCTTTGTGGATGACTTCTTTGTGTAAAAAATGTCCTCTTCTGTATTGTTTTCTGTGGGCCACTACATACTGTTATTCACTGGGTACTTTTGTACTCACTTCCTATCTTCTACAATCCTGTAGGTATTGAATTTAGAGCTATGTGGCCGGATCGTCCCAAAGGTGGAGGGGATACATGTATGTGATCGAGACTTCGGTGTGTGCTGCCGATGTTTCGTTGTGGGTAGCCCACGAAACATTTAATCATCAGAGTGCGCAGCAAAAGCACCTCGATATTTGGAACTGTATTTGTATCCATTTTTAAGAGTTAAAGGCTTCCGCTACTGTGTTTGAAATTCCGCCAGTTACACCCTTCGCCTTAGGCGGCTTATCATTTTGTCAGCTTGAGCCATATAGGCCCCTTCGCCCATAGGAGGCATAGTCATAACATTGGATACAAATTTGGAGTTTTCATGTATCATAAATCATGTTTCAAATCAAACATTTCTAAAAAAAACGTGAAGTATCATTTAATATAACATCCCTGTGAACTTTTCTAAGGAAAATATCAAATTTTGTGAACTTTCATAGAAATACATCATCATCATAAAAACATTGCAAGTTTCATGTGAGATCAAACATAATTCAACTTTCAATTAAAAGAAAGAAAGAAGATGAGAATCTCCACTCACCGGCTAATTAGCAATATAGCTCCTTTCGGGGTTCATTTTCTTTTTAGCTTTTGTCATCGCCTATGAAGTTATAAAAATTCTACTTACACATCTAATTCACGTCTAATAAATTTCTTCTATTTCACAAATCACACATAACTCCATTTTCTTTACTACTCTTTCTTCATTCTCATTTATTTTTCTTTGTAACATATTTTACTAATTATAATTCTCTACTTAAACTAAGATTCAGACGTGTGCTCTTCCGATCTCTTTGGAGAAAAATTCCTTATTTCATTAAATTCTTAATACCTTTTTCATCCTTTTCATTTGAATTCCTCAAGATTTATTCATTTCTCAAATAGATATATGTTTTTCCCCTTCTTATAATTATTCTAAACTTAACTTCATGTAACAAATGATAATAGCATCACATATTAGAGTATCAAATACCAACTAAAAGAAAAACAACCCCTTTTCACCTTTAAACACTAATTATTAGCCTTTAACAAAATTACTGCATTTTCTAGTAAATATTAAGTTGCCTCTTCTATGCATTTATTCTAGATTTTTACTAAATTTTACAAATGGTCATAGCATCCCATACTAATTTCTCAATTATCACTAAAGACATCACAAATAACTCTTCACTTTAAAACACTAATTCTTTCTTAGTCTTTAACAATTCCCACATTTGCTAATAATAATTAGTAAGTCATTCATTACTTCACCAATTTCCTCAATTACCTTGATATTATGCCATAAAATCATAGCATCAATTTATTGAATCAAGGCTTAATTCAACTCTTTTAACAAGGATTGTTAAGTTTTCCATGTTTGGACAATGCCCCATTCAAAACCATTTAAAAATCAAGAACGGTGTCATATGTTTATGAAATTCTCCTAGAATGTAGAAAACCCATATAAGTTTATCATATGCGGAATTGAGCTCAAGAAACTATGTTAGGAATACCAAAATATTTTCCAACTTCCAAAGAATCTGTTGTTATTGGGTGCCCCCGACCTCTTTCACAAAACATGTCATAAAAACTCCTATTGGTCTCTAAAAATGGAGTCATTTGAAATCCGGATAATAGATAACGCATAAAAGATCATTTCCCAACTTGTATCTTGCTAAAATTCCACATATACTATTAGATATAGTCTTCTAAAGTTAAATGGCAGAACAATATAACATAATAATTTCCATGCCTAAATATTTCTTCTTACAAGTTGCAATGGTATAACTTATCAAAGTCTCAAATGCCCTTTAATAATAACAATACTATTCTTAGCCTTAAACAAAATTTCCATATTTACATACTTGTTTCCACAAAATCTATATTAACTTCATACATTCCATTTTAGATTCAAAAAATCACCATTATATATCAATAAATCCATAAATACTAAGATTATAACACAATACTCAATTTCATGGAAATTTTTATTTTAAAGCCCCAAATAGTACTTTCATTCAAAATTTTCAGCTTGGGTTTCCCTTCTTAAACTGTGGTTTCATAAACTAACTTTGCATAATATTATACTAAACCTTGTATGATTTCAATTTCATATTTAAGAATAATTCCACAACATTTAAACTCAAATAAACTAAAATTTCTCATCCCTACAAGAAAACTAGACGTTAAAATTTACATGAAATCAAAGCTCAAAGGTGAGTATTACTTACACATATTGATACTTCCTTGGTCTTCTTCATCAATTCTCCAAAATTTCCCCCTTTTTTTGGCTCGAGCACTTCAACTCCCGAATCCACTATGTCCCTCTCGCCTCTCTGTTTCTCTCGTTCCTTGCTTCATTTCTTCTTTGTATGAAAAATGGCCCAAATCATAGGAAAATTCTAGATACTTAGGAAAATTTGCACCCAAGGTCCTTCGACTTCTTGCTTTGCTTCATTTAAATCCCTAACTTCATACTTTATTTCATTTAACTACCAAACTTGTAATATAATTTCATATAAAACCTAAACGTATTTAATTGCTTAAATAGTAGTCTAAAAAATTAAATTAATGCATTTTAGTCCAACTTTGACCTTAACTTAATTATTTCATCTATGACTTTTACGAGTAAATGTTGAGCTTTGAAAATAGAAATACGGTCGTCATTTGCTGCCATCCAACTTATGATTTCTTCCAGACCATATATTCTAATAGCTTAAAAAAAAAGTTGATCTCAAATAAAAAAAAATAGAAAGAATATCAGATCTCATCCAAGCGAAAATAGGAAATTAGACACAACACAAACCCTAATCTCATATTCTCATTTGCTCTCATCTACCTCCCAAGTCACAGCGGCAAGGCCCCCTACCCAGTGGTCTCTTACATCGACTAGATCGACCGGAACTCCACCCATTACTTCTTGCTATTGCCTCACAGAAATTATGCAAGAAAGGGGGATTCGTATGTTGATTTCACCCAATTTGTATCGCTTCTATAATTTCTCTTCTGTTATGAGTTTTTCCCCCCAACTTTGAGGTTTGGCATTTCAATCTAGCAACTGTTACTTAATATTCTTCAGAAGCGTATTCTCTGTTCTCTCTCTTTCGGAGCCTAAACTGTGGCAGAACTTCTAAGTTCTGATATGCAATTTCATCGTGGAAATGAGTGCCAGCTGGTGTATTTTTTAAAAACCATCCGGAAGCTGGGATTTCAGTTGTATTAGAACATTAATTAATTTATGTAAAAAAAAGGAAAAAGAAAAAATTGGTACGGATTCTATGCAAATTGCTTGTTCTATAATTATTTTGGTGCATTCTCAATATGCTTCGTTCAGGAGCAAGAAAATTACACTATGAATTTATTAAAAAGTTGAGATTGATAGTGAGAGACCAACTATTGAGGACTACTATAATTGGTCTCCAATCCAAGCCACCGGGTCCTACATTTTCTTTGGAAGTTCCAAAGGAGGAGCAAGGATTTTGAAGGTGGATTTGCATATTTCTTTTATGTTGCTATTCATTTTGAGTTGTCTTTCCACAATGCACAATGACTGTTAGTTCCTATTGATATAGTCTAGGAATGTCGATCTTTATGTATGTTGCTTTTTTCGGTTTTTCCTAATTGTGGCAGTCAATGTAAGTTTATTAGATGCTTTCACTGAATGTTGTTCTAACAACTGATCTGTTGTAAATGAACAGAAGACTCTGGCATTTTGAGAGCTATAATGTGGACCATTCTGGGTTAAAAAAAAAATTATTTTGTTATTTGTCCCAAATGTGCTTCACATGCTGTTTGGTTGTTCCAGTAACTATAGTGGTGTTTTGTTCATTTTTAGTAATTCTATAACAATTTTAATTAGTGCCATCATGTGGCATAGTTTTATTTTTAAAGTTTTGTTCATTGTATGGAAAATTCTTTTTCTCCATGTTAATAGCAAGCTGTGGTCAATTTTTTTCGAATTGAAATAGCATAATTCTTTTTTCCCCTGCATTGAATTATGAATGAAGTAGATTGATAACGTGTTATTATTACCTGCTCTACGCTCGCTTGGATTGAACCGTTTTTGATGTGTAACTTCAAATGTTTGTTGTTGATAAGGTTTGAATTTATGTTATGTTTAAGACTTGAACTTTGTTTGAAATTTGAACTTAGAATATTTGGTGTGTTGTGTGATTGAATGTAATTTGTATTTTGAATGTTAGTAATTAGAATCTTTGTAATTTTGAATGTTAGTAATTAGAATCTTTGCTTATTTTTGTTAGAGGGAAAATATGTGATTTTTTATAGGATACAGACAGGGACTGTTAAAAAAAAAATTCGGGGCAGTTATCGGGGATTTTGCTATCCCCGACCCGACCCTGACCCGCTACGATTCATTCGGGGATCGGGAGGAGACGGGGCGGGGGCGGGGACGGGGGCGGGGTGGGGTAAAAAAATCGGGACGGGAAAACACATACTTGATCCACCCTGTTTCAATTCCTAAAAAAAACATTGGAGGAAAAAAGATAAAAGGGAAAAAAATTAGAGATAAAAAACTTATTTCCAAATAATGTATATAGGAAAAATTAAGAGAGAAAATATAAGTAATTATGGGACAAGAAAAAAGAAAGGACAGCGATGCACTATTTGAGTTTGAGGGGGAGAAAAAACTAGTCACTAGCTAACACTATATAGTGTCATTTAACTGTGTGATGTGTATCGGAACACAAGCTTTATTGGAAACCATAATCATATGATATGTCAAAATACACGTCACATAGTTGTATAGCACTATATGGTGCTACACATATAGTATTAGATCATTTATAGGGAAAAAACATAATAACTACATTAATTATGATATTATTATGAGCAATTTTAGGGAGACATGTAGAAGTGAAATTAATAAATGACATTCTTTTATGACACATATTCATTGGGTGATGATTACATATTACTTTTTCATCATCTAATATAAGTGTGTCACATAAGAATGTCACCTAATAATGTCTATTTTTCATGTCTCCCTAGAATTTTTGTATTGTTATTAGTAGTAATTCATTTATACATACTTCATGTACATAATTTGTAAATATGTGTTTGATTTAGATTTTTAAAAATTCACTTTGTTAAAAAAAAGATTTTTTTGAGAGAACATGTGACTAAAAAAGTAAATAAAAGTTACGAATTTACGTGTAATATCAATTTAATGAATAAACATGTAGTTGAAATTTAGAAATGACTTTAAATGAGAATTGATTTTGAAAATCAATTGAGAATTGATTTGTGAAAAAGTAATTTTTTAAGCGAATGTGTTTTTAAAAAATTATGAATTTACATTAAAGATTATTTTAATAGATAAATGTCTGATCATACATGGTTGTTTGATTCTCATTATATTGATTGACTTATAAAGAGAAATTATAATGTGGTAAAATGTGTAATATAGATTTAATAGAAGTTTGAAATTTGTGATTATAAATGAGTATCAATTCAGTAGTTAAATTAGTAGTAGGTGAGATTATAATATGCTTTGATAAAGTGAATCAAACACGTTTAAGTGAGAATTGATTTTACAAAATCTATATCAAACCAAACTGAATGTCTTTAACCTCATATTTCTTGAAATGGTAATTATATTTTCACCACAAATTTTAATTCATACACCACGTTAAGAATACACAACAGTTAAAGTGATACTTTTATTAAGTGAACAAGTATTAATTTACATATATGTCCATAAAATTAATTATTCATAATGAATATAAAATTAGTCAGATATTTAGATATCGTTTAAGATATTTTTTAACTACGTAATCTTTTTCCTATACACATTATTCCTAAGTCGAAAAATATACAAATCAGATCTTAAATTGAAGCTCCCAATGTAAGCATTAATATAAGCTAATTTATGAGATCAAACTACATATGTATGTCCGTACACAGACTTAAAATAATATCTCTCCAATTTTTTTTTTAACAAACCATTTTTCAAACTTAATTTAATAGAATTCTAGATCATCTACAACTCTCGAATTTATTTTCAAAAATAAAATTAATTAATAAATGTTCCAAGCTTTCCTGATCAGTCAATTAAATTTTTACCAATTTTTTTCAAAAAACTTCTAATTTCAATCAATTCAGTCCCACCAAAACTGGCATTTCATTTTAAAATTGGAACAAAATACATTCATTTAATTTTTGTTGAAATCACGTGTCCTTAATATTATAAATAAATTTAATTATATACAAATACTTATAACAAATTTGTTAGTAATTTTAAAATAATTTGCTTTTCACAAAGAGATTTTTTCTGTAATCAGCAACACTGATTCTTCAATTTTCTTTTGTTACGGCATTTACAATATATAAAAAATAAAATAAACCTTGAAAAAGAGGAGAAAAAAGGATAAATGAACTATTCATTACTATTTTATTAATATATAAACTTGCTTACAAAAATTAAAAGATTAAAATTAAAAACAGTTTGAAATTATTGAAAAAGGTTGAAATCATTTGTCACGAAAACCACCGCATAAATATGATATACTAAACTTGAACGGTTTAAGGAAAAGAAAATTTAAAACTTAAAGTTGTGGATCATTATTGTAAATTAAATTTGTACTAAGAAATTATTTAAAAAAGAAATTAAATTTTTTTAAAAAGGAAATAATTTTTTAGGAAAGAAATAAAATTAAGATAATTATGATTGTGGTGAGAGAAGAAAAAAGACTTTTTAAAATTAGAAACAAAAAAGGGTTTCATAGAAGGTTATTGATGTAATTTCATTTAAGGATAGTTAAAAGAATAAGAAAAATATAGTGTGAGGGTAAATTATTTAGTTATTTTCACCTACCCGTGGGGGTAGATTAAAGTCTACCCCCATCCTACATGGCATGTCATGTAATAAGGGGTAAACTTTAATCTACTCTTATAGGGATAGGCGAAAAAAATTAATAAATTACTGTAGTGAGAATATAATTTCCCTTCTTGAAATAACAAAAATTTTCTGGGTGTGGTAAGTTACGAGCATCTTCCCTCAATTGACAAAATTCTTAAATGTCAACAAACCATAAATGGTTCTGTTTTGACTTTCGAGCTTTGTTGAAAACCAACCCAACCCACTCCCCCCACGGGGCCATAAATTTAATAATGAGCGGTTAAGAGGGAGTTTTTCGTTTTTTTCTTTTTTCCGTTATTTTTATTTATTTTTTGTTTTTAGGGGGGGGGGGGGGGG